>VDFB02134857.1:0-23150 GCA_007258455.2 Sequoia sempervirens
TCATGTTAGAATCTGCATTCTGCATTTATAGATTTCTAAAAAGCTAGCAAAGAATCAAAGATTTATATCTTTTCAAATATGACTGAGTATATTTTGACATTCACAAAACATTGTTTCATACATTTTACATATATTTGCATTAAGAAAATCATAAAATCAAAACATACATACATCATATATGTCATACATTCATTCATCAAATAAATTTAATCTCATACCATCATGTATATAAATATCATAAATCATGAAAACATCATATAGTACACATCATATATATACATCATGTATCATATAAAATCATCTCTGCATTTCATATATTTCAAAAATGAATGTCAAAATGTACAAGGATGTCAAACTACAAATGATATAATATCATCAAAAATGTGATCATCTCACGGTGTATACAAAATGTCTCAACAGAATATCATGAAAGAGATCATATACAATGCACTAGGCAGAGCTATCCTGGGATGGAGCTGGCCTAGGACCTGTACCACCTGCCCCTGATGGACCTGCTCCGCCTGACCCCGGTGGCCCTCTAGGAGGTAATGGCTGTGTCACACCCCTGCTGGTAGTACGAGCGCGACCATGAGTAGATCGTGACTGAGTGTAGCTCTCTCTCTGCTCAGCTGGGACTGCATCATGATATCTGGTGAGATAAAACTCTGCCTCTCGAGTAGCCCTCGTAACCTCTCTCATCATATCACCTGGCAAAGTGCTACCTGCCACTCTCTGTAGGCTATCTGCTAAGGCAATGGCCTGCTCACCCCGCTGTCTAGCTGCATCTCTCTCGGCAGTGATCGAAGTCACCTGACCCTGCAACTATGAAATCAAGGCCTGTGCCTGTGATAGCTAAGCCTGCAAGCTCTGTACTGTGCTCTGCAGAGAAGATATCTGACTCGCTACTATCGGATCCACTGACGGGGATGGGTCAGTATGCCTCATCCATGGTCCACCTCTGCCTGCCCTACCTCCTATACCACCTCTCCTGCCACCTCTCCTGCCACCCCTACCATCACCACCATCATCTCCATCTGAGTCATCATCTCCACTACCCTCCTCATCATCACTGTCCTCTGAATCGTCATCACCTGACTCTGAGTCTCTCTATCGACGTCTCTATCCAATGATAGGAGCAATGGCCTCATCAGGATCAAACATGCGTGGAGGTGGATGCTGTAGAACATACTGAACATACTCTGGTGTCGCTCCTGCATCAAGAACATCCACCTGGTAATCCCACATCTATGCTCCTAAACTGATGAACTCTGCCACAGCTGCATCATAAGAGATCCGTGGGCCCCACACTGCAAGCTCTGACTGTCGCCGCGCATAAATAGCTGAACCAACAGGCATACCCTGAGTCCGACCAAACTGTCGCAATACACGTCCAGCAAGAAATCTCTCCAAGATCCATGTGGTCAGTCCAATCAAAAATCTGGAAGTGCATACAAAAGGCATCTCCCTCGCATCCTCTGGCCATGGCTCACAATCCAAATATGGCCTCCAACATACTGTGTCCAAACTATCTAAAAGCCGCTGCCAATACACTAGTTTGCCCAGTCTAGGCTGAGCAATAATATGTGCATATCTCCATCTGTATGCTCGACCAGCTGGTCGCTCTCCTCGAGTCAATGGACGTAAAACTGCAAAATTCTCCCATGCCCATATCTGTAGTAATGAGCATCCAACAGCAAAACTCCGGCCTCTACCATATACGATATGATGTAGCTCATCATATAGGTGGGCTAGCATACAAGTACCCCATGCATATCATGTCCCCTGCATCACCATGCTCTCTAAGACACGACCCCATCCGATCGCGAACCCCTTCGACCTATGGTCGGGGCACAACACACCTCCAATGAAACCTGCAAGCACAGCTGGTAAAGGTGCATAGGTATCTGTAATCTCACCCCATGGGATGAAGTATCCGGCTATCTGAGTATCTCTAAATATCCGTCTCAAAGCAAGAGTACCTCCAGCCTCTCGTCTGTCAAACACAACTATCTCTCCCATCACTGGGATCCGTAGGATGCGATATACGTCCTCGGGAGTCACTGTAATCTCGCCGGTCGGTAAATGAAAGGTGTTGGTGTCGCTATGCCACCGCTCTGCAAGTGCTGTCAATAGAGCCCTGTTGAGGCGAACCTCGGGCATATCAAGCAATGAAGTCAAACCACAAGCATCAATCACATCTCTATCAGACTGTAATAAATGTGGAATCAATGACCATGTGCTCGGGAAAGTCTCTCGTAACTGCAAGACACCTAGTCTCTCCTGTTCACATACATCATCAAAACAACATCAATATCAAATCATCTTAACGTATCAATCCAAAATGAATCAATCAAACTATTTGTTTTTCATTATCATTATGAAATGCGAATAATATCAAAATCATGTTTGTTTTTAACAATCTTAAAAGCAAACAAATCAAATAATCAACATCAAGTTTCTTTCTAACAACTTTAGGAGAAAACTTATCTATCCTATTTGTTTTTAACAACTTTAAAAGCAAATTTATCAGCTACTATTTGTTCTCCAACAACTTGGGAAACAAATTTATCATGTGGAACAAAAAGCGCTACAGAACTAGTTGTAGGCGCTACAAAATTCTTTATCAGCGCTAAGGAAATTTTTGCGCTACAGAATCAATTAATGGCGCTATGATTTCTATCAACAACGCTATGGAAAATTTTGCGCTACAAGATTTGTTAAGAGCGCTATAAAACATCTCAGGTGCGCTATGATATCATATGCGCTATGAAAATCATCAAAGGCGCTATGAAATCTATCACGGGCGCTATAATATTATATGCGCTATGAAAATTGTCAAATGCGCTACGATACGCCTTAAGAGCGCTACAGTATTAAACGCGCTACGAAAATTATTGATTGCGCTATGAAAAACATTAAGAGCGCTAAAACTCAAATTTTTGAATTTAAACATTAAAAACATGCGCAAAACAAAATTTTCGACAGACAAGGATTTACGAGACACATACCGGAGGTCCGTAGTGCGCCGGCCGCTGATGACGTCGGATACGCTCGAAACGGTGCAAGTGAATTGGAAGTACCATAATTATCAACTCAGAGCTCAATATTTGCAAATTTTACTAGGTTAAAATTGAAAATGACATGGAAAATGACATTTTTTAACCTATATAATGGTAAAATTGGGGCATTTTATCATATTTTCACATAGCAGGGGCAATTTCTTCATCAAATTTTCATTTCATATTTCTTCAAGTCAATTTCTTCAAATCATTAGTTTCGAACGATGAATCGACATCTTCAAAATCATAAAAATCAAAATTTAAAAATTTAAAAAAAAATCAAAAAAAATCACACGAAAATTCAAAAATCAATTCATCGTTCGCGGGGGCATATATCTATCAACATTTCGACAGTCAACATCTGGGGCAAATTTCAAAATTCTTTGAAGTAATGCGTAAAACACATCACTTCAAAGAGGGGCAAAATGTATACACCTTAAAATGGTCACATCACATTGTCTGGTAATTAATTAAATATTTTTAATATTTAATTAAAATCTTCAAATTCTATCTGCATATAAATAAATTTAAATAATTTATTTGTATTTCTTCATTCTTTCATTTCGATTAAATAAATAAGTTTATTTAATCACCTTTTCATATTCATTTCTTAATTAATTAAATAAACATTACGATTTATTTATATTAATTATCAATAATCTTCGTTTGAATATTTTATTCAAATAAAGATTAAATTATTATTCTTCTTCTAAATATCATTTATAATTAAATATTCCAAAATATTTAATTATTTCCTCTAATTCAATTATTCATTCTTAAAATCATTTCTAAATTCAATTCATAAATCTATTCATAATTAAATATTTCCAAAAATATTTAATTAAATTCTTCTAAATATTTCAAAAATCTTCTAAAGTCATATCACAATTAAATATTACAAAATATTTAATTAATTCTTCTATAGTTTTCAAAAATCAAAAATCAAATATCAAAAGCAATAAATGAAATTAAATAAATTTAAATATTTATTTAATTTGGGATTTATCTTCAACTCCCGGGAAACAAACTGCCAAAACAAAAAATTAAATTTCTCTGTTTCTGTGCAGGCTTGTTCCCGTGGGTTGAAGACAGGATTCCATCCTTCTCTCCAACCTCTCAACCTCCCCCATTTTCTTCTCAACCTCTCAATCTCTCACCATTCAAATTTACCAGACAAATTCATAGCTGTAGATTCTTGCCAGCCGAGATGGAGCCTGCAAAAAATCTATAAATACAGCTGCCGGGAGCTCCAAATCATATAGAATTTTAAGCAAGTAAACTATAGGCAAATTGCATAGTATTCCCAGCATTCATAGAACATTTTCATAGCAATAGCATAGAATCATAGCAATAGCAATAGAACCATGATACATATCATTCACAGCCCCTGTGCATAATCACAGCCCCTGTCCATATCCGTATCAACAATTCCATCTTCACCAACATATAGAATAGTTTTCCTTTGCATACTCGTTCTGCAGCAGCCATTTGGAGAAGCTTACACAATCTGAGAGCCAAAAAGCTTCAAAAGAATCTCTATGGATAGAGAAAAATGGGACGGCACTAAAGATTTTGTTTGTTTAAATTTAATTTAAATTTCTTTAGTTTAAGGTTTCATTTAGTGTTTTATGTTTTCATTTAGATTACAATTAAGCATTTACATTGTTCCTTGATGAATGAGTCTAAATAATCTTAAATAAGGTGTGGAAATTATGAATTAGTGTAGGGGAGGTTTGAAAATCTTGTAAGTGTGAAGCCCTAGTGTGAGGAATAGTGTTTTCTTGAGGGAAAAGTGAGGTTTTAATGAGTCAAATTGTATTTTTGTGTTGAGAAGCATAATTTTATGTTTAATTAAACATAAGAAGATCATTTTAGACCTATTTGAGCAGTTTTTAGGTTTTGGGGTGATTGGGAAGTGTCATTTTCAATAAGCCCTAGGGTTTCTAGGCTTAAAGAGATGGTTTTATGATTTGGTCAATGCATGGTTGTATCTTTGAGATATAATGGTGTAATATTAGGTTTTGATAGGTTGGAATTGCTTCCCCGAGGTTTCAATAGTTTTCGATAAGTTTTGAGGGTAGTTTCTTTGGAAAAGAGGGCTAATTTGAGCCCTAAAAGGCATAAAAATCCATATTTGAGCAATCTATTTCAAAGAAGTCTATATTGATTTGTTGGTATGTTAAAGTTTTCCAAAAAAGGGTCCTTGAAATAGGTCTAGTATTGAATTGAAGGGAAGTGATTAAGAAAATATACCCAATTTAGTGGGTTTGCTATGCTACAAGGAGATAGCTTGATTTGGTGAAAGTAAAGAGTTGTGAGAATTTGTGACTTGAGAATTGTGATTAATGATTGGAATTGTGTTTAGTGAGATTGTAGGACCTCCCCCATTAAATCAAAGTGGCATAAGAGTGAAGGTACCAGATTCTTTTAGAAGATAGTTGAGGATTGTGAAAGAAAGCTTGGGAGGTGAGGAGGCAAGATTGTGAAGATGCCTCTAAAAGGAAAGAATACAACAAAAGAGATGAATGATTTGAAGAATTAGTACATTAAAGAGATTAGAGAACTGAAAGATAGATTGGAAGCTTTAGAGACAAATAGAAGAAGAGAATAAGTTGAAAGTAGTGATTCATAAGATGAAGATGATGAAGAGTTTGAAGATGTTAAAGAAGAGCTTGATCTAGAATATCTGAAATGGCCAAGTTGATAAAGGTAGTGAAAGGTGATAATACAAGGTAAAAATTGATGTGCAAAATTTTTATGGAAATTTGAATGAAGAGGAATTGTTAGATTGGATATCTTCTTTGGATAATTATTTTGAATGTGCAGAGATTTCTAAGGTGCAGAGAGTTAAGATTGCAAAAAAAAACTTAAAGGTCATGCACTTGTATGGTGGGATTATCTACAATTAGAAAGAAGAAAGCAAGGCAAGTCTAAGATTGTGGAATAGGATAAGATGGTAGCAAAGTTAAAAGGTAATTTTCTCCCTTCAGATTATTCAATTCAAATGTTGAAGAGATTGCAAAATTTAAGGAAAAAAGAAGTGGGTGTAAATGCATACATTGAAGAATTTTATAAATTGTGTATGAGATCTAACCATACTAAAAATGAAGATGAGAAGATAGCTAGGTACTTTGGTGTCTTGAGAATGAATATACAAGATGAATTGGCTTTGAAAAATCCTAGGAGCATGGAGGAATGTTATCAAATGGAATTGAAGGCTAAAGATAAAGTAAAGAGAAGACAAGAGAAAATAGTAAGAGGAAGAGGAAACACGATGAGAGGAAGAGGAACTTTCTCTACTCCAAGACAAGCAATTGAAAATAAAGAAGAACCAAGAAAGATAGATGAAAAAATTGCAGACTTTAGAGGAGGATATAGAGGAACAAGGTGAAGATTTGGAGGTGGAAGAAATTCTAACACTTTTGCAGGTAGATGTTCTCATTGTCAAGAGTATGGACATCTTACTGGGAAGTTCCCTAAGAAGGTTGGTTCATCAACAAGTAGAGGAGAAAGAAAACCGGATGGAAGAGCACAAATAGTTCAAGAAGATGAAGGTAAAAGTAGTTCAAGTTCAAATAGATTGGTTGCAAGGGTTGAAGTTGGATAGATGTTGATGATGAAGAAACAAATCTTGAAGACCACAAAAGAGGAAGAGATTCTTCAAAGAAAAGATTTGTTCAGGAGAACTTGTAGATGTAAAGACAAGGTATGCAAAGTGATTGTTGACTGTGGTTGTACAGATAACATTGTGTCTAGTGAAATGGTGGAAAATTTGCATTTGCATAAAGTACCTAGAGAAAGGCCATATAGGGTATCATGGGTTAGTGAAAATCAGTCTTTAGTGGTGAGTGAACAAGCAAGAGTTGAATTTCAGATAGGTCCCTATAGAGATTGTTGGTGTGAATAATTGTCTTGTACCTAGCTAATTCATTCACTAGGTAAATTAGGGGACATATTCACATGGTTAAGTTTACTTAGGTAAAAGATTCTTTCTAGAAGGCTTGGTTGGCTTATCTAGAACTTATCTTATCTAGCTAGGATGCATCATTTCCTAGGTGATTAGGTTGTTGGTTGTCTCATGTCATAGGATCATGACATTTGTCAACATCATATTCATACCTATCTCTCAACCTTGCCCATATAAGCAAGGCATCTCATGTACATTTGTATTCAAGCTTCAATCAAGCAATCAATCAATCTTGCATTGTGAAGCAAGCTTTCTTGCCATTCTCTCTCTTGTGGAAGTGGTTTTGGTTGCAACTGATCTTGGGGGTGTTGAGGAGTCACCATTAACTCCCACATGGTATCAGAGCTCTCCAGGTGTTGCAGATTCCTTCCCAGATCTGAGGGTGATATTTTGGCTTGAAGATTTTTGCTGGATGCAGATTGGGGTTTCAATAACCTCACGGTTGAGATCAGAAGCTTCCGCAGACGAATTTTGACTGTAAATTTTCCTATATTGGGTAAAGTTGTTTTTGAAGCAAAAAAATTTTTGCTGTAGCAACCTTTTCTGCGGTACGATTTTCCTATTTTCGCAAAAAAATATTTAGAAAAATATTTTCTGTGGTATATTCATGCAAATATTTTGGGGCAAAATATTTTAATTTCGCTAATAGTTTATTGAATATATTTTGGGGATTTATAAAAATCCCGTCGGCATCCTCTGCGGAATATTCTCCTCTCTGCATCAGGTGCATTTTTGGCATCTTCACATTTCCCATTCACAGATCATATTAGGGTATGCTCGGCTAAGCCTTATCGGCATCGGTGGTACACTCCACATCAATGTACAATCCGATCCTCCATTGTCACTAGCCCGTCCCATCTTCATTTGATCGGCGTCCACAGCATCTCTGGCAGGTCATTGTGCTTGGGTCGCGGTGAAAGTATAAGTTCGAGGATCCTTTAGTGTCGTAGCATCCTTTAGGTGTTAACAGAGCATCATCATTTATCGACCGACAATGAACATCCATCGGATCTGTGTTGGTATTGTATAGCTGTGGACATTAGTCTGCGGTCAGGTGCCACCTTGGCGTCAATCCTTCTCTGAGCTATCCTCTCTGCGGCAGATTGGCTACTATCTATCACGAGTGACAATTTGCACAATGGGCATGATGGGCATCGATATTTGAGTATGAAACCAAGTAGAGGCATAGTCTTGTCATGTGCGTGTAATCAGTAGCCTCCTCCAGGTTTCGAATTCGCGAAGTCCAAAATATTGCTGCTCTAACATGCCCGTGAAAGTAATCCGTAGCCGGTGAAAGTAAGGGAAAAGATTAACATCGCCACGCCAAGGCCGGTGAAATTTACCTTCTTATTTTTTAATGATAATCTATTACCATTATTAACATCGCCCTCCAAATTTCGCTGGAGGATATTTTTAAAACCACTTATATTATTTAGCTCAGGTTTTGTTTATAAATAGTTTTGTTATTTAATTTGTGGAGTTTTTAAAAATCTATTTTTTGAAGTATAAAATTATTTAATTATTTTTAAATAAAAAATATAATATAAATTATCAAATAATTTATGATATAGATTGTTTTATTTAAATATTTTTTTAATATTTTCAAATTAAAAAGTATTTTAAATTATGATAATTATACTTTTATTTTTGAATTAAAAAGTATTATAAATTATTTAAAAAGTGATACTATTTTTTGTTGTTTTTATTTGACTATGTTTTTATGTCCTAAACATTTAATTTGGAAGTATTGTTATTTATGTGAAATAAAAAAATATAATAAAACTAGTTTCTTTACAGCAACCAAGTTTAAAAATAAAGACTAATTTACAAACATCAAGAGAAATTTAATGTTTAAAAATAATTGTGAAATAAAGGATAAATAAAAAATATTAGTTTTATAATAGAAAAGATAAATTAAAAATTGTTAAAATAATTCTAAGCATTTTTTAATATTTTTTCAAAAATGTTTTAATTTTATTTGAGTTGTGTTTGTTTTTACAAGTTTTATTATCTTAAAAAGTTGTTCATTGTCTTGAAATTATTTGTGTACCTAGTAAAATTGTATATTCTTGTTTAAATAATTTTTATGTTTAACAATTTTTTATATTTTTAATATATATAATATGGTAATATGATAGTAATATTTTTTTTTAACTTTATTTTCATATTTATATGGTAATGTAAACTATTATTATATATAATATTATAATAGATATTAGTATTATATTATTTATATTATAACACTATTGTAATATTATATACTATTATAATATATAATATTTATGTTTAGTTTATTTTTATACTTATACTAGTAATGTAAATTGTTATTATATATAATATTATAATAAGTATTAGTATTATATTAGTAATATTTGTTGTATATATTTATATTATCAAATAAGATTTCATAATATCTAATATATTAAAATTTGAAATATTATTAACTACATTATATATTATTAGAAAATCTAATTAAACACAAATACTCTATTTGTGACACAACATGAAAAGTAAAAACAAATTAGATTAAAACAATGATATAATGTATATTATATTATATATTATAAGTGTATTATTATAATAGTGTATACTATTACAATAGTATTATATATAAAAATATTATACATTATAATTATATTAATATAATAGTATATAATATTATAATAGTATTATATATAAATATAAATAATATAATATTATTATTTATTATTATATTATAAATAATAATGATTTACATTACTAGTATAAAGTATAAAAATAAAGTAAAAATAAATATTATATATATACATAATAAAACATTAATACTTATTATAATATTATTTTTATTTAAAAGAGGGCTATTGAAGCTATAATAAATTTAATAATAATAACTCATTTCAATAATAACTCCACTAAAACATGTAAAATTGAAAAATCATTTAAAGAATAACATCTATCAAATATTTCAAATAAATATGGGGACTTAATTTATATGATAATCTATTAGAATTTTTTACATAACATATTTATAAAAAAAAAAAATCATATTTATATTTATTGTTTGATTTTTGAATTTAAGGTTGCAATTAGAAAAAATGAATAAGGTTGGAGTTAGGATATTTTAGGGTCACTTAGTTTATGAATTTTAAAATTGTGTTAATTTTTTTTCTTTGGCTAATCAATTTTAATTGTGTAAATTAGTTTATATTTTTAAACATTATATTTCTCTTTATGTTTGCAAATTAGTCTTTATTTTTAAACATGGTTGCCATAAAGAAACCAATTTTATTATTATTTTTATTTCACATAAATAATAATACATCCAAATTAAATATTTGCGAAATTAAAAACATAGTAAAATAAAAATAAAAAAAAATAGTATCACTTTTTAAATAATTTATAATACTTTTCAATTCAAAAATAAAAATATAATTATCATAATTTAAAATACTTTTCAATTTGAAAATATTAAAAAAATATTTAAATAAAACAATCTATATCATAGATTATTTGATAATTTATATTATATTTTTTATTTAAAAATAATTAAATAATTTTATACTTCAAAAAAAGATTTTTAAAAACTCCAAATTAAATAACAAAACTATTTATAAACAAAAACTGAGCCAAATAACATAAGTGATTTTAAAAATATCCTCCAGCGAAATTTGGAGGGCGATGTTAATAATGGCAAGAGATTATCGTTTAAAAAAAAGGTAAGTTTCACCTGCCTATTGGGAGGGCGATGTTAATCGTTTCCCTTACTTTCACCGGCTACGGATTACTTTCACCGGCATGTTAGAGCAGCAGCGATTTTGGGACTTCGCAACGCTGGGAAACGGTTGAAGGAGCTACAGATTACGGCAGACAAGACAAGACTATGCAGCTCTACGGTATCTGACAAACACATGCAGACTGTTATCAGCAAATATGACGATACGGCTGTACCAGCGATCGGATACCTATCGTGCCCATCAGTGCAAATTGTCACCTGTATAGACAGTGCCGTCAGATTGCCTGCATTCTCTTCACAGTACTGGTGCGAGGACCTTATTCTTGGCGGGTACGATCAGTCAGGCTTTCCAGCACAAGTTCATTTATGTGGGATCGATCAAGTCTTCCATCAGCGTATTGAGGTCAAAGGCTTGTCACATCGGCCGATACTTTTGTGTCATCTATCCGTCAGCGGGTACATTGTTTGGTTTCCTGATACATATGCAACCTTTTTCTATCATGTTTTGAATAATCTTTTCCGACGGCCGGGTTAATTGTTTTGAATGACCTTTTGTGTGTATTTAAGACCGTCAATTTTATTCAAGCTTGTAAAGTGGTAGATGAAGTTTAGCCGACCTATGTGTAAATTGCCCAACGGTATTTTTTGCACTATTTATGCCCGAGGTCAAATGGATGACCGTATTTCAGCCCCCGGGTGCTCCATTTTTGCACCAATTTAGTCTTTTGTAGACTGGTAATTTGCCCCCCAAGTGCCTTCTTATAGGCCTTTTTTTCATTTTTTCATAACTTTTGCATACAGAGGCGAAATTTTTCAAACGAAATATCGACAGAAAGCTGGAAGTCTGAATTTTTCAGTGGTGTAGATATTTTGTAAAGATTTTGTAGTTTTGTGCCTCTTTTTCTAGGTTGAAGCCTGAACATCGTTTTTCACCTCCGAGCTCACATCTTTGTGCTTCGATCTCCGATTTTCTCCAAATTTGCGGCATTTGGAAGGTATTCAGGAGTACTTCAGATCTAATCATGCACTTTTTGCAGATTTGTTTCTAGATTTTCATATTTTTAGTTTGTAGCTGATTTGATAGTTTGGGATCCATTGTTGTAAATTTGCAAAAAAGTGTAAATCTATTGGGACAAAAGGGGTTGATATCTTGTATTGTGAGGGAAATTTGTTGTTCTCCTCTTGTAATATCTCATTGTATCATGGATTTGACAAAAGTTGTACTTCTAACTCCATATAACTATCATGAGTGGAAATCTCAAATGGAGTTGTTATTGTTAAAATCAAAGTTGCAATGAATCACATTTGGTCAAGATCCAGAACCTGCAGGAGCAAAAGAGAAAAGGAAATGGCTTGATAGAAGAGATGAAGCTCTTGGTACTTTGAAGTTGTCCATTTCTCCAGATCTTAGATATCATGTTGCATCTTGCACTCATCCTAATGAAGCTTGGAATACTTTAGAGAGTCTCTTTGGTAAGCCAGATAAGATGAGGAAATTTAAGTTGGAGAATGAACTCATGGGTCTTAATCCTTCAGATTTTGACAATGTCCAAGACTTTTTCTCTAAGCTCAATTCTCTTAGATTGCAGTTATCTAATTGTGGGGTCACTAAAGAGGATGAACAGTTGATACTTTCTATTCTTGCTAAGCTTGGTCCTGATTATTCAGTGTTTGTTTCTACTTTCTATGCTACAATGGATGCTCTTGGCAATGCATACAAAATGCCTTCTCTTGATGAATTTGCAGCTCAACTCACAAGGGAACAAGCAAAGTTGGTACACATGGGCACATTGAAGTCTTCTAGATCTCATGCTCTTGTTGCAAAGGAGACAAAGGATTCAAGTGGCAAAGGTAAGAAGCAAAACAAGGCACCCAAGTCTAATGAGCAAGGTAAAGATTCTCCTTCACATAGCACTCCTGAGTCCACATCCTCTTCTAAAGAGGAATCATCTAAAAAGAAGAAGTCAAAATGTGCATATTGTAAAAGATTAGGACATGATGAGCATAGATGTTATAATAAGAAGATTGATGAACTCACACACCTTCTTCAAAAGAATAACATTAAGTTGCCCTCATCAGTGTCTACTACTTCTTCTTCTACATCTCAATCGGCAACTCCATCTAAGTCACAGGACACAGGATCTACTTCTGGGCTACACAAGATGAAAGGACAAGCACTCTTGGCCTCTACAAGTCTTGCATCTCATAGATGGCTTCTTGATTCAGGGGCATCTCATCATATGGCATCTTCTATGGATATGTTCTCTTCTTTTGAGCCTTGTAATTCACCTCATATATTGATGGGTAACAATACATATATGAAGGTAAGTGGGAAGGGTTCTATTGATATGGGGGAAGGGAGCTTTAATGATGTACTTTGTGTTCCTTCCTTGTCCACTAATCTCCTTTCTATTTATCAAATTACTCATGGGGGTCAAGGTAAAACAATTGAGTTCACTCCAGATAGAGTGTACATAAGGGACTTGGAGACTAGGGATATTGTTGCTATTCGGATGGTTGATCATGCATCTCATGTATATTCCTTTTCTCATTTTGCTTCAGAAGATGATAATGTTCCTTTGACTGCATCACACACTTCATTGAGTGTGAACCATGATAGTGAGGAGAAGTTTGGTCATCTACACCTTGGTATTCTTGAGACCAGTGCTGAGCTTCCTACTCCTCCACCTCCTGCTCCTTTAGCCATTGTTGCTTCTATTCAGCAGGATGATCATAGTTTTTCAGATCTTGTTTTGTGGGATGAGTATTTGATAGGGATTTCTAACTTTTTCATGGAGTCTCATACTGCAGATTTGGAGGACACACTTGAGGGGATTTCTCTCCTCTTTGATGACAGTTTCAGTACAACTGTTATCACATCTACTTTGTCTTTAGAGATTGACATTCATGAGTCTCCTCCTTCACTTGATTTGTCATGTTTCTTGGTTCAGTTTGACCATGACTCTGTTGTGGCTCATTCAAGCTTGGAGGATCTTCATCAGTTTTCAGAGGCATACATGTTGAGCATTCCTCCTTCCTCCTTTCAGTTAGACATGGAGTGGCTTCAACACCAGCTTATGGATTTGTTTCTTCCTAAGGGAAGATGTGTTGCTTGCAGACATTGGGTCATCTTTTGTTTTCAGGCATTCTTCATCAGCTTTGGAGCTTCTTCATCATGGGGGGGTATCTTATCTCTCTACTTCCTTCTTATGTAGGGGTATTTGATTGTATATACATGATGCATGTTGTCCTTGGGGGGTATCATTGAGTCCTCCATACATCATGTTGTCTTGTTTCTTTTGTTTTGTTTTCTCTCTTTTGGAGAGGAGTTTTGTCCCACAGGGTTTTCTCCTTTTCTCCGCTTGTGAGAGATTGCATATTTTCATTTTCATTGTAAATGGGTACCTAACATGGCCTAGTAGCCGGGATCCATGGTCATAGTCTTTGCATAGTTTGCATAATAATCTTCTCCCTAAGTTGCACTTAAGGGGGGGTGTTGGTGTGAATAATTGTCTTATACCTAGCTAATTCATTCACTAGTTAAATTAGGGGACATATTCACATGGTTAATTTTACTTAGGTAAAATATTCTTTCTAGAAGGCTTAGTTGGCTTATCTAGAACTTATATTATCTAGCTAGGATGCATCATTTCCTAGGTGATTAGGTTGTTGGTTGTCTCATGTCATAGGATCATGACATTTGTCAACATCATATTCATACCTATCTCTCAACCTTGCCCATATAAGCAAGGCATCTCATGTACATTTTTATTCAAGCTTCAATCAAGCAATCAATCAATCTTGCATTGTGAAGCAAGCTTTCTTGCCATTCTCTCTCTTGTGGAAGTTGTTTTGGTCGCAACTGATCCTGGGGGTGTTGAGGAGTCACCATTAACTCCCACAAAGATGATATTCTTTGTAATATACTACCCATTAGTTGTTGTCATCTATTATTAGGAAGGCCCTACAAGTTTGATAGATTAGCCTTGTATAATGGTAGGAAAAATACTTGCATCATTGAAAAGGATGAGAGAGAGTTCATGTTAACTCCATTGGTTGAGGGTATAGAAGAATATGGTGAGATTATTATGCTAGGGAGAAAAGAATGTGTGAATGTAGATGAAGGAAAGAACATGAATTAATAAACCAATGCAATACTTGATAGAGATAGGACAACAAATAGAAGAGGTGAGTCTAATTTGTAGACAATAGAAAGAAAGAATAAAGGTGTTTTGCAATCAGTCATGAGGAAGAATGTTTTTGTTTGGAAAAAGAAAGTTGATGGGAAAAAGTTTCAGACTGGTAAGGTACAAAGTAAGGTGGTTGAGCCTTTGGAAAGGAAAGAAGAGAGTGATAGTGTGTTGGTAGGGACAATCAGGTTCCATGTGGTGTTGAATCAGGTAAAAGGATAGTCAAAAAGTGTTAGGATAGAGCTTTGTGAGAATGATGAGATGATAAGCAAGAGTACAATGGTCTATGGTGATAGAAGGACAATGAATTTTGATGGGACAGTGAGTCACAAGATTGAAAGGATAGAGGACAAAAGGATAAAGGTTTGTATTAATGATAGGATAGTGGAAAGGATAGGGAATGAAGTACTTACAGGTTCAACATAGATAAAGAAGTCTGATGGTGCAGTAGACAATGAGGAATGCAAGTTGGTATGAGTATTAGACAATGGAATAAGCAAGGAGTTGAAAAAAAAGTGATGGAAGTTGGTACAAAGGTGTATACAAGTGTAAAAGGTGAAGTGACATCAGTATTTGAAGGAGGAAAGGATACAAGACACTCCACAGTGTTGTATGACAGTGAGAAGCAAGTTTTATATGAAGAAAAGATCAAGAAGGTTAAAGGAAACAAGGAACAAGAACACAATGGACTAGTGAAATACAAGCAAGGAAGTCAAAGGCATGAAGGATACAAAGGAGGACATGTGACATTCATCTTTCTAAGGGACTTGGAAAAGTTTCAAGCTGGGGTGTATGGTTCAAGAGCACCATTACATAAATGTTGTCAAGTTAAGAAATTGTTGTCTAGGCTTTAGCATTTTGATGGATATTCATAAAATAAGGTCTTAAATACCATTTAATATTTTAATAGGTAATTTTTTGGTCATATTAGGTGTTTTAGGGGGTTACTTAGTTTGACATTTGCAAAAATTGAATTTTTTGCAAAGTTGTAAAAACAATAAAGTTGTAAAAGTTGTTTCTTAAAGGAATTTGAAGAGTCAAGTGAGTTCAAAGCATAGTTAGGAAGTTATCACCATTTGATTTGGAGGAAATTTTTTTAAAAAGGTGTAAGGAACTTGTGTGGAGAGGTTGGAGAAGTTTGTAAAGAAGATTCAAACAATAAATTTTTGTTCTTTGATCAATTCTATGTTGTTTTTGTTGTTCAACGTGGTAGTAGCAAATTGTATAGGCCATACATTAACCTTTTGATTCAAATTTGTAGTATATTTTGAGTGCATTGTTTCTTCTTTCATTTGAATCTAGTTTGGAGGTTTTTCATTAGGTTTGGTGCATTTTATTGTCAGTTCTTTTACAAGGTCCTGAACTTGCACATTTGAAGGTTTTGAGTCAATAAAATGGAGAATTGACCCATTTCTCTTTTTGTAACCACTATTCCTTGATGAATGGGTCTAAATCATCTAAAATAACATGTGAAAATGATGAATTAGTGTAGGGGAGGTCTAGAAATGTTGTGGGTGTCAAGCCCTAGTGTGGGGAGTAGTGTTTTCTTGAGGGAAAAGTGAGGTTTTGGTGAGTCAAATTAGATTTTGTGTTGGTCAGGGTAATTTTATGTTGAATTAAGCATGAGGAGATCATTTTAGACCTATTTGAGCAGTTTTTAGGTTTTGGAGTGATTGGGAAGTGTCATTTTCAATAAGCCCTAGGGTTTTTAGGCTTAAAGAGAGGGTTTTATGATTTGGTCAATGGATGGTTGTATCTTTGAGATATAATGGTGGAATCTTAGGTTTTGATAGGTTTTAAGTGCTTCCCCAAGGTTTCAAGAGTTTGGATAAGTTTTGAGGGTAGTCTCTTTGGAAAAGAGGGCTAATTTGAGCCCTAAAAGGCGTAAAAATCCAAATTTGAGCAATCTATTTCAAAGAAGTCTATAGTGATTTAATGTTGGTATGTTAAAGTTTTCCAAAAAAGGGTCCTTGAAATAGGTCAAGTCTTGAATTGAAGGGCAGTGATTGAGAAAGTATACCCAATTTAGTGGGTTTGTTATGCTACAAGGAGATAGCTTGATTTGGTGAAAGTAAAGAGTTGTGAGAATTTGTGACTTGAGAATTGTGATTACTGATTGGAATTGTGTTTAGTGAGATTGTAGGACCTCTCCCATTATATCAGATAGCCAGCTTATTTATGAATGTAGATTAGTCATACCCAATTGAACTGCATAGTGCAAGTGTGATGAGTATCTTGCAAGATCACACTACCCAACAAGGCTATACTTCATCAAGATTTATAGTAGTCAAGTCAAGTAGCATTGTGTAGTCAAATAGTACATAACAGTGTGAAGCATGCTAGAATAGTATGTAAAAAGGAAACTTTCTCTTGATCAAATCAATGGAGGTTTTAGGGTACTATTTGTAGATGTATCAAAATGATTAACATTAAGGATGTTGTGATAGCTAAGATAGAGATCAAAGAATTTAATTACAATCCATGTATATGTAGTTTAAAGTGATAAACCAAGCAATGTTCCCTCTAATTTAGTTCATGAAATAGTGAGCAAATAATTTTAAGAGCCCTAAATATTTTCCTTCAAGCACTGAACGATAGATTTCATTCAAGTCATCAAGGGGTAATGAAGAGATTCAAGGCCAATAGACACCATGAAGGATTTGGAACATGATCACATTCCTTGGTCCCTTTGATATAGGCTGCAAGTCATATCACAAGCTAGAGAGACAAGGTTTAATCAAGAAAGTAATGGTATGATCTTTCATTTCATGACTTTAGATGTAGCATTTATGAGTGATAGTAGTCCCAAACATAGTTTAAAAGAGACATTGAGTTTGTTAGAGCAATAAGTTATTTCACTTAATTAATTACATCATATTGGTTAATTAATTAAGTCACTTATCACTTTAGTTGCTTAAGCTAAACTTAGGCACATTAATAATTAGTTATTTATTAATTATTAAGTGTGCACAATAGGGTTTCCTTTAGGGTTATGCATACATTTCTTTTATAAAGAAAACCATCTCATGTAATTTATAAATTCTTGAATAATATTATTTGCACATCTTCATGCAAAGCTCTTGCTTTTTTCTATTTTCCTCTTATGTGGAAGGTTTTTCTAGTTTGTATGTTTGAACTTGGTTTCTAACATGGTATCAGAGCCTTGATATGTAGCCCCTTCTCAGATTTTTGGATAATTTTAGTGTAGAGTAGTTCGAGATTCCTTGAGGGTTTCATGCCTTGAGCCTATTTTTGGCTATGGTTGCAAGATCTTCTTGAAGTTGTCTCTCTATCTGAGTTTTATTGCATGGTCACTTTTGGCACATGTTTGAGGAAATATAAGCTCATTTTTGAGTCCAGGGATGTCGAAAAAGTCAGGATCAACTTTTATTTTTCCTAAATTTGACATTTTATGCCAAAGTTATGAGGGTTTGAAGTTTTTCCAAATTTGGGAATTGTGACTTTTGGTGAATTTTGAGGCAGACCGGACTTCACCATTAGATCCAAAGAATTCGAGATATGAAAATTGACATATAACATATCCTATTTTCACATTGATTGTTTGTGAGGCAAAAAAAAATTACCTAGCAGGTCATACAACCTGCTAGGTATAGGGTACGATATATTTGAAGAATAAAAATAAGTAAATTTTTATTATGTTCTGCAAAATTTATTTATTCATATTCATCAGGCTTTATAAATTTTTGGGTGAAATTAAAATTTATTTGGTGGTGGATATATTTAATATTTGTGGGGGTTTGAATTTTAAAATCTACAGAGGATTGTATGCAGAGGCTTTTTTTTGTAGGATTCATACCTTGCCAAGTCGGCCCCATCCGACCACCTGTCCCATCACTGTTGACCAACATTTTCCCAATAGTTGCTAGCATCCTCTTCACCCACCTCCACTCACCCCTTCCACTAGCATTCCCTTGTGCCTCTGACATTTGTTCCTACGAGCATCTCATTCTTCACCCACGATTCTTTGGGCGATTGGGGGCTCTGGTATAGTGGCGGCACCGGTGCTTTCATCCACCTGTGCTTCACCCACCCACCACTCGCCCAGTGGTGGGATTTCTTTTTTATTTTTTGGCGCCCATGGTCATATGGTGGACCAAGAGCCAAAATGAAAGGTGCTTAATTTTTGCCTCCATTTAGCCTTGTAGTACCCTAATTTTCCCTTTTACAACCCTTTTTTCATTTTGTCATAACATTTGACCCCAGAGGTGAAATTTTTGAAATGAGATATTGTTGAAAAGCTAGCAAGCCCAATTTTCTCATGGTACAATTAGTTTTTAGAGATTTTGTAACTTTTGGGTGCATTTTTTTCCTGTTGAAGTTAGATGTTCAGTTTTTGCTTTCGAGGGCATATCTTTTGACTCGGTGATCCTTTTTCCACCATTCTCACGACATCAAAAAGTTGATTTTGTCCTCTACATAGATTTGAAATAAATTTCAATCTTATATTTATGCATGTTTAGCATTTTCATTTTACAATCATGGGGTATTGCAATAAATACATTTATATAAAGTTCCACTAGGGGTTTTCTTGCATAATAATCTAATTAGTGTTTAGTTGTACTTTGATCTCATCTTCATTATTGATGAAAATTGGCATGCTTGTATCTAGATTATATAGTTTCATTTGGCCACATCTTTCTCATAGCTTGACACATTTTTCATTCACATAAGTTCACATCTTAGATTAAGAGCCTATGGTTAATGATCCTGAATCACATCAAATTCACATCGAGTCACATCTCGGTTTGAGGGCCATTAAATTTATTGTTAATGTTCTAGAATCTTCATGGTACTTGCTCATATGGTTCAATTTTAGTCACAATTTGGCATCAGTATCGAGATACACATAGCTTCCAGATTCTTTCATCATATCATTCCCTCTTATGGGGGGCATCATTTATTCATCTACTATTGCTTCACAGATTCTAGGGTTGTTCCAGTTTGTGAGTTTTCCAGTGTTCTGTGGCATCGGGTCTATTGTTGCTTTATCATGATTATTTAAGTCAATCAATGATTCTCATTTGGTTTCATTAGTAAACAAAAGTATCTTTCCTTGCTTGTCAGATTCAGGTTCCAATGTTATTCCACAGTGTTCTTCCAGTGCTTCTTTATAGTAGGTCATCTCATTATAGGGAGGTTTTGTCCCACTGGGTTTTCTTCTCTACCTCATTCATTGCATTTTTACATGGGTACCTAATCAAGCCTTGTTGTTGGGACCCATATTTTTCTTTCATGCATCTTTACTTTAGTGTTTTAGCTACTTCCTAAGTTCATCTTAATAGGGGGTGTTAGAGTAGTAAGTTATTTCACTTAATTAATTACATCATATTGGTTAATTAATTAAGTCACTTATCACTTTAGTTGCTTAAGCTAAACTTAGGCACAATAATAATTAATTATTTATTAATTATTAAGTGTGCATAGTAGGGTTTCCTTTATGGTTATGCATACATTGCTTTTATAAAGCAAATCATCTCATGTAATTTTTAAATTCCTGAATAATATTATTTGCACATCTTCATGCAAAGCTCTTTCTTTCCTTTTTTTTTCTCTTATGTGGAAGGTTTTCCTAGTTTGCATGTTTGATCTTGGTTTCTAATAGAGTTGAGCAGATGATAAACCCTTTGTGGGTGCATTGGAAGCCATGAAGTTTTTATCTGTTCTTATAAAGAATAAAAAGGTACTCTAGTGAATCACAACCTATAGGATAGATTGAAACCCTTATATATATGCTTAAATTGTTGGAATCAAGGAACACTAAGAGGGGGGGTGAATCAGGTTCTACAAAATTTAACTTCATTAACTTGTTCTTTAAGCCACTTATAGCATTAGAACAAAAGAAAGATGCAAGAACACAACACAATGAACTACAACACCATAACACAAGAATATTTTATGTGGAAACCCTATTATGGGAAAAACCACGGTGGAGGTCAATCCACAATATGAGTATACTCAATATAAGTGTTTACTAATTGAATGCACATGCATTCAAGCATATTTCCTAGAGCTCACTACTCAAACAAAAAAGGCTTACTACCCAAAAGAAGACTCACAGTCTTACAAAAATAGATAGACAATCTGGAGTGGATGAACTATGAGATAACATCTACTAATGCTTGAGTATAGTTCTGGTTAAGCTCATTGATCACATTCTTCACACTCTATCTAATTCTTCGCTTGAAACTTTGTTAGCTTTAATTTGGATCACAAATCTCTACTTTGTGCAAGTGAAATTGTGCACAATTGATTAATCTTCCTTCAAACTTTCAAAAAATGTCACAAAACACACCAAAATGATATAAACAATCACTTATATATATCCACAAGTAGAGATTAGATCAAATACATGTCAACTTTAACAAAATAATAAAATATGCACCAATTCTCGAGCCAATTCATAAAAAATTATCAATGTGCATGAACCAAAGTTAGCCACAACATAGTGAGGACCCACAACAAAATCCTTGAACACAAAATACCTTAAAAAATTTTGTCTGAAATATCCACAACATGCTGCATTCATCAAGTCGGCCTTTTACACTATTAAACTGAAAAGAAATCAACTAGATCTTCTAACTTGCACACAAATCAATACTAGGCTTGATGATTCAAAGATAGGATAGATCAACCATAAATTTTTTTTCCTAAGATCCACAATACAAGATGATAATAGAAAATTACATATGAATCAATGAACACAATTCTATCGGATGCTCTATTTTAACTTTGACAGTTAACCACAAAACTTGAATTTGACTTCTGCTACGAGAAAATACTAAAGTGTGGATAGGATCACTGACTAGGCTTTCCATCAATGACAACACCAGATGACTTGTGTAGTGTCTCTTTCCAACAATCTCCCCCTTTGGCATTGATGACAACACTTAGTGAAAAATGACTAAGTGTCAGAATCAGTACTAACATGAATGCACTGCAATCTTGAAAACTTCAAAACACAACTCTCCTTGAGATGAATATGACATTTTTCACTACCCTACACTCACCCTTTAACATCAATGGCAAAGGCAGGAATCCACATACCAAAAATTATACAAAACTTCTATGAACAAACTGCATATCTACGAACTTCCTTTTCAAACTTACACGAACTTGAATATATCTACAAAATTGTTCTTCAACAGGCTTGAAATAGTGTTCCAGCCCTTTTTGAGATTCTCTAAAATGGTTAGGTGACCACAAAACATATAGGATTTCATCTCTACTGACCCAAGATTTGTTGGATCACTAACATCCATAGCATCTTGTGCTTCCTTTAATGCACTAAGAATTGTCTCCATTTTAGGACCAATCAATCCTCTAGGCTCACATACCATTTCAACAATTTTTTCCTTTTGAAGCTTCAAAATTTTAATCTTGTCAAGCAAGGATATGACTTGACCTTCTTGCTTACTCATAGAAACAATTAGAGGATCAAAGGCTTGAGAAATATCTACTAATTGTTTCTCATAATCCTTAATTTTCTTCTTAGTGACCTCAGTGAATTTAGAAAATGATAAGCATGAATTGTAGATACTTCAACCTTCTAAAAAATAACCTTTAATGTTCTTTACATAGGTAGCTAATAAGTATTTTTCATTAGCTATCATACCCTTCAATCTACTGAACCTGTTTGCATCAAAATTTTTTTGAACCTTATCCTCACCTGAATTTTCAAGAGACTCAAAGTGAGTACTTACAAAGTTGATAAGTTTCTTCAACTAACCAGATGAAGAATTAGATGAATCCTTGACATATGTAGGCATGATATTCTCCAACATACTAGATGCAAGACTTAATAATTCACTGTCCTCAATATGAGATTTCAGTATCTCCTCCCTTGCCTTGGCCTAAGAAAATGATGGAACTTTTAGCTTCTAAATAGGAGATAGAGTGTCCAAATTGATAGGACCTTCAACCAATTTAGGGTCAAACTCCTCCTGCTATTCTTCTAAAAACTCCTTTACTGCCTTTGCAATACCTCTTGCTTCCATAACAACCTCCTTTGTCTCAACCTTCTTTTCTTCAATCATAGATTCTTGCTTGGTTTTGGGAATTTCTATTTCATCAACTAACACATCTTTAGGAGCTTCATTCTCCATAGGAATTTTTGTATCTTTCATATCTAGAGGATTCAGAGTGTCCTCAACTGTGTCTTTATTCCATTCTTCAATTTTTGGACCAGATGGAACATTTTCATC
>VDFB02134858.1:0-17703 GCA_007258455.2 Sequoia sempervirens
AGTGAAGCATGTAAGGATGAGCACTGGATGAAGGCAATGGAAGAAATTATGTAGATAAAGAAAAATCATACTTGGTAATTGGTCCCTAGACCAGTAAACAAAAACATAATTGGAACTAAATGGGTATTTAGGAACAAGTTGAATGAGAATGGAGAAGTAGTGAAAAACAAGGAAAGACTTATGTGTGAAGGTTACTCACAAGTAGAAGGTATATATTTAGAGGAGACATTTTCTCTTGTGGCTAGAATGGAAGCTATCATAATGTTTTTGGCATTTGTAGCACATAAATATTTTAAAGTCTATCAAATGGATGTGAAGTTAGCTTTTCTAAATGGAGAATTGGAAGAAGAGGTTTACATGGAATAGTTGGAAGGTTTTCAGTTATCATATCAATCAAATATGGTATGTAAGTTGAAGAAGACTCTATATGGTTTGAAGAAATCTCCTAGAGCTTGGTATGGAAAATTGGATAGGTACTTGATACATCAAGGATTCAACAAGGGCTTTATAGATAGTAATATTTACTTCAAAATTTAGGAAGACAAAATCTTGATAGTTTGTATATGTGGATGATATTATCTTTGGTGGAAATGAGGCTATATGTAAGAAATTTTCTAAATAAATGTAGAAATAATTTGAGATGTCAATGTTTGGGGAGATGAATTTCTTTCCTAGGTTACAAATGAATCAAATAGATAGAGGGATTTTCATTTCACACTATAAGTATGTCAAAGACATGTTGAAGAAGTTTGGAATGGATGACTCCAAATCAGTATGTACTCCTATTGTGACTAGTTGTAAATTTAGCAAAGATGATTATTCACCTAAGCCTGATAAGAAAAAATATAGATCTATGATTGGTGGACTATATTATTTGAATGTTACTAGACCAGATATAATGCAGGCAGTTTGTATTGTGGCTAGATTTCAAGAAGATCCTAAAGAAACACATATTGCAGAGTTCAAGAGAATATTTAGATATTTAAGAGGTAGACCAAATTATCGTTTGTAATATTCTAACAATAAAAATTTCACATTAAATTATTATATAGATGTAGATTGGGATGGTTGTGTTGATGACTAGAAAAGTACAAGTGGTGGTGCATTCTTTCTTGGATGTAGACTGGTTTCATGGTGAAGTAAGAAACATGATTCAATTTCTTTATCCATTGCAAAGGCTGAGTATATTGCAAGAGAATCATGCTATACATAGACAAACATTGAAGGATATTAGAGTTGTATATGATGAACCTATATCTATCTTCTATGATAATACAAGTGCACTAAACATTTCAAAGAATCTAGTGATGCACTCAAGGAAAAATAATATATCTATCAGGTATCACTTTTTGAAAGAGAAGGTTATGAATAATGAAGTGAAGCCTAAGTATGTTACTATAAAGGATCAGATTACTGATATATTTAATAAGGATCTTCCTAAGGATACTTTTGAGTATCTTCTGGAGAATTTGGAGGTTATTTCCCCTCCTTTCTTGAACTAGATACATATGGAGGTGCATTAGTCCAATGGATCTATGGATCTTTCTCTTTTCTAGAATAATGTTGGTGGCTACCTCTCAGAGGGAGTATGTAAGGTCATGTGTTGTCATTGTGTTGCTGATTTAGTTGGGTGTACTCCTAAGGGAGAGTATTCAGAGTAGGTAATTTTGATTCAGCGTCAAAGAGGAAGAATAATGCAAAACATTTTATCTTTTTCCATTGATTTCAAAGGGGGAGAGAGAATTATGTGAAAAAAATAGTGTATGGGTATGTGTAGGATCATCATGGAAGAAGCAGGCCCTTAATTGGTGAAAAATTCAAAAAAATCAAAGCTAGGAAACATGGCATAAAAAATTGAATAAGTTATCTATATTATTTCAAAAATATGTAAGAATAGAATCAGTAGAAATTGAATGTAGTTTCTAAACTACTATGTTTACTTTTAAAAATCTATTTGGTGAAACTTTGAATTTCAATCTTGATGAGTAAATTTCGGGAAAAATAAGTAGGTGTCTGTCTACCACCCTAACCACAATAAAATGATAATATTTTTTATAATATTTTAGATATAAGTAGAGGACTCATGTCTGATGTGATGCATATTTTTGTAATTTTTTCCAAGTAAATAATTAATTATGAATTTTTTATTACAACTTTTAAAAATATAAAAACTCATATGTCTGACCACCTTAACTTGGTCAAAACTTCATGAAATTCATTTTTTAATCTTATAGTATGCAAATCATAGAATGTGATGCATGTTTTGGATTCAAAAATATAATATGTTGAAGCTATAGATTTTTTTCAATTAGCCTATCAATCAGGACTTTAGTATAATTCAAATAGAAAATGAATAATAATTATTTATTAAATTCAAAGTAAAGCATAATTTATTTTGGTGGAAAGCTGAGAATCTCCTTTATAAACCATTTTCATTTCATCAATTTTGGGTAAAAAAAAGTTGTCAGCCACATACCCTATGTAACATACCCATCATATCACCACTTTTTGGCCCATCACGATCCTACTCATACCCATATCTACTTAGGGAGAGAAAATCATGTTAAAACAAGATATTGTTGTTGTCAAAGTGAAAGCCAACTCCTATAAGGGGGAGAGGTTTCAAGAATGTTGTGTAGGCTATCTAGTTTGAAAAAGGGAGAGAGTGTTTAGAGCTATTATGTGGCCTTTGGTGGCTTTTCACATCTTTTGTTTCCATCAATGAAAAAGGGAGAGATTGTTGCAAGTATGAAGGTGTTTTCATTGATGTCAATAAGAAGTCTATTGACTAGTGTTGTCAATTGATGTCAACTATGGGATGAAGATGTTGAGGATATTGAGAAAATTATGGAAAAGAGGAAAATAGGTTGTACATGTGTAGTTGAGACCTTGAGGAATTGTTGTGAGTACATAGATCCATCCTTTTGTTGCAAAGTATGAAGATGAGTTAGAATGAAGTAATGAGCTGAGAATGATTTCTTTGGTACTTGGTTTCCTAGAGCTTTTGATAAAATTTAATAAACAAAGTAAAATGTATTATGTAAATGTTCATTGTGTGATCTAGTATTTTGCTCCACATTCTTTCTGTGTTGATTCTATTCCTATGTCATAGGTTGCTATATTCAGAATTTGGGTTTCTAGATTGTTGTACAGTGCAAGATATTTTCACTAATGTGTGAACTAGTTGTTTGGTGATGTTTTTTGAGGTGTGGGAGAAATGTATTTGTTCCGTGTTTCTCTACTATTTGGCTTCAAGTTATGCAGATTTGGGAAGTTGCTTATAATGCTTCTATATTTTTTGTATTCAGGTTTTGACTTGATTTGGTGTAGTACAGAGTGAGTTTAATTTATTTGTATGTAATTAAGGGTAATTAGTTGTTCTGAGTTAAAGTATTAGTTGATTCAAGCTTTGATGAAGTGCTTAATTAATATTAAGTAGTTCATGGATTATTTTGGATTGACTTCAAGCGAATTATGTTGTCCATAAATTTTGGCTTGGTTTAAGGAAGCATGTACTTAATGTCTATGGTGTTTTGCATGGGTGTTGGCCGAACTTGTGTTTAACACTACATGCAAGGCTTGTGGAAGCATTTTGAAGTGTGTTGGGATCTATTTGGGTCCTAATTAAGGATTTATGTAGGTCACCTTTCATTCCTTTCCATCGCGAGAATGTTTAGGTGCCAACCTATTTTGAATTTGAATGTATAACGACTAGTGGTCGATATTGGAGAAATTTTTTGAAGTACAACTTGATAGAAATATGTATGGTGTTGATGCAAGAGAAGTATGGAAAGATGAAGAAGTAATATAGATGCAAGATTGATTCAAGTAATGTGTGATAAGAAATTGAGTTGAGTAGCATGAACTTCATGTTAGGGTTCCTAGAGGCAGTTTGCTAAAGGAATTCAAAATATTTCATGTGAGACTATGAAAGTGTGCAAGCAATTGTGGTGAACTCCTTGTTGCATTGAGAAGTGTTTTCTCTATGTAACATTCTTCTTCTATCTTCTTGTATTCTTTTCATTGTAGTGAGCCCTAGCAGTGAGCTTTTTGGATAGTGTGTCCTATTCTGGCAATGAGCCCCTTTGTATCTATTTTTCTATTACTTATATTAAGAGCTAATCCTCATGGTTATTTTTACCTCATTGGGTTTTCCATGTAAATCTAGTGTTCTTGTGTGTATGATGTTGTGATTTTAGTTTATGTTAGAAATTTTTTTGTTAAATGATCCCATAGAATCACTTCACAATATGATTTTAGAAAATTCTATGATTAAAGAACCTTTACTACAACTAATTCACCCTTCCTCTTGTTGAAGGTTTAATTTTCCATGTTCGGTGCATATGATGTGAACATGTAAATTCAGTGGTAAGAGATCAGAATAAGAGTAGAGCTTTTGAGCGACTGCTAAGCAGAGTAGTACTTTATATATAGAGCTTCAAATGAACTAAAATACAACACAAGTGAGGTGAACCTTGTATCAGTTCATACTTTGGTAGTGAGCCATTTTTGTATTGTATTTACTCTAGTTGAGAGCCTTATAAGGATAGTGTGTCCTAGTAGTGAGCCCCTATAATATACTACATCTAGATATAATATATTGTGAGCTAATCGTCACCATGGTTTTTCCCTTTTTGGGTTTTCCACATAAAAATCTTGGTATTCATGTGTTATGTGACTTTGTGGATGCTTCATGCTTTCATTCTTTGTTTTTTTTAATGTTTTTTGGTGATTGGATAAGTTGTATTCAAAAGTTTAATAGAATATTGATTCACCCCCTCTCAGTATTTTGGATGTTCAAATATTGGTATCAAAGCTTGGTTCCTTTGAAAAAACCTTATAGCTTGAGGAAGATCTTGGAAGGTTAAACACATGGCTGACAAGAAGTGTCCTATTCCTCTAGAAGAAATTTATGCAATTGAATATGTAGAAGATGACTACATGTTTGACAAATAAGAACTTAAGGCTTCTCTTGAACATCTTGATAGAGTTGAAACTAAGAAAAAAAGTTTGAAGGAAATCCTAGGAGAAGCAAATGAATGAATAAAAAATCTAAGAGAACAAATCAAGAAGTTTAGAGAAAGACATAGGGGAGCCAATGTACAGTTGAAGCAAGAAAATGAAAAAATAACTAGACTGAAAGTGAAAATGGAAGAAAAAGGAAAGATTGAGGAATTTTTGAATACATTGGTACAAACAAGACTAAATAATGCTCTAGACTTGAACAAGAAGTGGTAAATCTCATATCTGGTCTAGAAAAGATAAGAATACATGGGGAGAAATTCAAAATAAGCACCACAATGCTTGATGCATTGATTGCAATACATAAACCCTATAAGGGAAAAGGTGGATTGGGACTTGAAGAAGGATAAAGTTAAAAGGAAAATCAAACACAAACACCTAACAATGTTGATAATCAAAAGAAGATTCAAGGCAATAAGAGACAATTTAGAAATCAAAGAAGCAATGCTAGAAGACCTCCTATCAAACAACCAAATTCTCAAAGGTACCCATCCTTCAATGGTATTTATTTTTCATGCAAAAAAATTTTACATAAGGAAATAGAATGTAGAGGTAGAATGAATCAAAATGCTAGACCCTTCTCTGGACAATGTTTTGCATGCAATAAATTTGACATAGAAGTACTAAGTGCAGAAGTTAGATGATGAATAGATATAATATTGGGAGAATGTTTTTATGAGTGTCAAAAATCATATGAACAAGAATTTTTTTATTTTGGGTTGACCTTTTGAAAAGTTATAAAAAGTTCATATGAACAGTTCTCTAATCATATGATCAAAATGTTTTTCCTTCATTTTTCATCCAACACATATCCATCTCTACAATAGTTATTGTTACATAAAAAGAGAGAAAGTTCAGAGAACTTATTTTGACACATATGAACTATTCATATGTCAGAATTGAGTGTTTTGTATCTACCTGGTATTTTCATATGAGAATAATATGAGTATAGTTTTCCTAGTATATACCTATGTTATACAAAGCTATCATATGTACAAAGGGGCTCACTACCAAAATACCATATGATGAAATAGCTATGAATTAGTTAAAGTTATGAGTTAAACATATGAGAACACCGGATTTATGTGTCATGTGTACTCCTATGGTGACTGATTGCAAATTGAGCAAAGAAATATATGCATATGAGAAATATATACCAATGTAAAAAAGGGATAGAAGTACATGTTAAGTAAGATGTATATATTAGAAGTACATACTGGTTCAAACAATGATATAGGTTTAACATATGAGAACACTATATTTATGTGGAAAACCTAATGAGGAAAAAACCATGGTGAGGATTAGCTCACAATATAAGTAATAGCAAAACCAGTACATAGGGGATCACTGCCAGAATAGGACACACTATCCAAAAGGCTCATAGCCACATAAAGAATACAAGAAGATAGAAGAAGAATGTTACATAGAGAAAACACTTCTCAATACAATAAGGAGTCCACCACAATTTATCACACTTTTGTAGTCTCACATGAAATGTTTTGGATGCCTTCAACTCACTACCATCAGGAACCCTAACATGAAGTTTTCACTGCTTTGCTAAATTTTAAATCACACACATTGCTCACATCAATCTTGCATATATTTTGTTTCTTGCTCTTTTGTACACTCTTTTGCATCAACACCATACATATTTATATCAAGTTCTATTATAATAGCTTGAGATATATCTACTTGGTATTTTCATCTGAGAATAATATGATTATAGTAAGCTCATATGAGTATTACATGAAAAAAATATGATCTGGTATCTTTTGTATATACAAATGTATATATCTAGTATTATTTTTTAGTCATCTATCTTCTCAGATCCAAAATATCTCATATATATATATATACAATTACATTCATACACATCAATTAGGTAGGCCTAATCAAATGTAACCAAAAATAATTCAAAGATAGCTTTCTTGGCTTCACACATGATTCAAAAGCTTCTTCACGCATAGAAAAAATGTGCAATAAATAATTTAGGTTGGAATGGACCTAAAATAGATCCTAAAAACATCTGCAATGTATATTTAATCTTCACAATACATATCATGTATTAGGCTAGCCAGGAATGGACCTAATCACAAATACTTCAATCATACATACACTTCTCATACAAGCAACTTCTAGATTCAATCTTCCTTCAAATTCAAACTTCACCTACATTAGTGAGACTATCTTTAGAACCACAAAACAAAATAAGTCTTTTTAAGTGTGGAATCTCCCACACTGATATACCAATAAGAGAAATGGCTAAGATACATAGAGCTAAACTCTACCATGCATAACTTCTAGAATATTTCACAAAACATCACAAAATCTTGATTTTCCTAATTTGATAGACATCAACCCATGGTATAAAGTGAAAAGTGAGATCACATAGTGTGGTCAAGTGCAAACCCAAAAACTAATGCATTGAACCACAAAATAGTCAGTAGAAGAACTCACCTAATTTATTGTACAACCATATTTGTCGGACCATCTTATTCTATACATGTATCTTCTATAGCACTTCCAAAAAATAATAAGCTGATCACAACAATGTTGACATCAATAACAACACTGGATCAAGTAGTATTATGTGATTCATTCCTATGTTTCCAATAAACCAAAACTTCCAATAATCTTCTTCTTCTCCTTCTTCCAACAATCTCCCCCTTTGTCATTGATGGCAACATGTAGAATAAGAGATATCACCCTTCGTTACCATCATTCCCCTTTCCACTTTTCTCTCCCCCTTTGACATCAATGGAAAAGTGTGTGACAAAACTTCATAAGCTCCCCCTTAGGAGGTCAACCCAAAAAAAATGTTTTCCTTTAATGTATATATGTGCATATGTCAAAATCTAGAAAAATTGTTAGGTCATTATAGATAGTTACCCTAAGGATGCAAAACCTTAAACCTTCTGAAAAGTATCTTGTTGTTGAGACTTACCTTCTTCCCATTATTTCTTTGTTGAAGTAAGAGTTCTATATAGAATTTCAAGCTCCAAAAGAGTTTCTTCTACTTCTTTTGAAGTATTAGGATCAAGGTTTACCTCTGATTCTATTAGTACTACCAAGAGCATTCGAGATTCCAGTATATTATTTTCCTTAACTAAGTCCCTTAACATTATAATTTGCTTGAACATTTCATCTCTTTGAATTTATAGGGTGAATAATTTGTCATGAAGCTCCATTATAGAGATCCAAGTTTGACCATTTGTGTCTTGCATAGGATCATAAGATTATGCAACCTTGTTTATCTGAGTCTCAATTGTAATCATGTCATCTTTCATACATCTAGTGATGTTTGGCCATTTCATGCAGTATGAATGTATGTTCCTTGCCTCTTCCACCCAGTCTTGCACTTCTCTCAACAATTATGTGACCTTTTGATGTGCTTTTGTACATTTCTTTGAGATATTTACCAAATTCTTTCTTTCAATCCATGTCTCAGTTTCAACTTCAAATTCATTTTTTAGTCTAGGGACATACTCTTTAAAGGATTTGACCAAGAGATTTAAATTTTTTGTTGTAGATAATGAAACATCAATACTTGTACAAGGAATCACCTCTTGTAGGGATTTTACAACTTCATCCAAACTTTGTGCTTCTACAGGCTTGACACTGACATCATGAACTCTTTCAATATCAACAATTTCTTGTTTGATTCTTATAGCAACCAAAGATTGTCTATGATTTTTCTCTTCTTATTGTTGTGAATATCCGTCATGACCTACTTATGAAAACCTGATAAATAGAATGAAGATAGAGGATGTTATGTCATAAAGGCTCACATATGAAGAATGCAGATGGAGGTCTACAACTACTAAAATAAGAAATCTACTTATTTATGAATAAATATCAAGGAAGGGCTGACTTGCATAAGAACTATGAACTCTAGAAACCTATGCCAAAGAAGTCAATGCTGGGAAAATAAATGGTTTTCCACTAAAGTCTGAAATAGGGGGAGATGTTTTATCTCTCATTAAATGACCGTGATTATCAGGAGCCATCCACTCGAGATCAGGCGCAACATTTCTTCCCTTATGTAATACAAATCTATGAGCAATATGCACTTGATTGATTGAAGGATTGTTGTGATTACATCAAATGAAGGACAACCTTTACCAACTTTCAGCTACGACAAAGAAGGCAGTCACTAGAAGAAAAAATTACTACAATACCTAGGCCACTAGATGACAAAATAGGGAAAATGACAAAACTGTATTTTATATTGCTAAATATTTGGGGCTAGGTGAAACCCTAACTTGTAATGAATCTAAGCCACACAATGTAAATCAATCCTATCCATTTATTTGGGCTTTGGAAAACTATACATAGGGGCTTGCTCCTCATTTGTAAGTGTTGGAGAACTAGTGTAAAGGGCATCTTGCAGCAATAGAGAGAAGCATTGCATGATTTTATGGATGTTTCTTTTGAGTTTGCTAATTATGCATGTATGGTTCAACTTCCAAGTTAGTTTTAGCTTGTAGTTTCTTGAATGGTTGCAATAATGGTGTCTGCTATTATAATATTTGATGAATTTTCAGTCCATACTTTTGGAACTTGTTGATGACAAGCTGCTATGCAAAGTTTTCCTGGGATTCTTTATTTCATTGTTGCAACATAATTCAATTGTATGTTCATGAAGTGCATGTACAATCTAAAAATCTACAGTCCTTAAAAGATTCCAATGGTTTTGCATAGTTGTAGGCTTCTCTTGGTCAAGAAAAACCTAGTTTAGAAAGTTTTCCTACTGTAGCAGCCTCCATTGTTATTGTTCATTCATAGCTTAGATTTAGATCAACCCTCTCAATCCTTTCTCTTTTGCTATTTCTTTTAGTCCTTTATTAGAGTAGGATTCCAAGCATCAATACAATGCTAAATTTGATGAACATGGTGAGTTCCAACTTGCTATTTTGAGTGGACAACCACTATTCAGTCATTTCTAGCACCTTGAAACTCCATTTGTAGACCCAACTTCCCATGCTTTGTAAACCATAAAGGCTTCCCTGTGCTTACCAGTAAATCACATCAACCAACTAAACTATTCCAAGCATTGTCATGACCTGATATCCGAGATACCTTGGGGTAGTGATCTGGAACTTGTTTGTAGATTTCTACCTTTCAAGAGAGGTAGTCCACTTGTGTGATGCCTATGTTGAGAAGGTGCAAAAATACCCATCAAAAGAACTTGTGCTTGTTGCCTCATTCTCACATCCTTATGCAAGCCCGATATTAGGTGAAATGGTCCTTGAATTTGAAAGTTCTAATGTTTCACAATGTATACTACCTGATCCATTTGATTGTAATCTGCAGATTTGTGATGCAAAAGGGATGATTCCCTATCCATTACGTCCTCTTGAGGCCACTGATGCAACAACCAATAGTGTGGTGCTTTCTATTGATAGTCAAATGCTACCATCTTCACATGGAAACATTCAAGTTCTATCTTTCCTTTCTCCTATGAATACTTACAACCATATTTATCATTTTGATTATGGGAACGAGGGGAGATAAACATGTTTATCGATCAACCATGGGTTTGATGAATCACCTTAACTTTTAATTTTTCCTGATGATATCAAATTTGAATGTTGCTACGCTAAGCTTCTTTTTTCTAAGTATAAAAATAAATATACATGTCTTACAAGTGATGATCGCCCTTCTGCTTGTGCATGCATTACAAATTCCAACGAGCATAAATGTCAATTTTTCTTGCCTAGACATAGTCCTTTGTAAAATCTTTGTACATAGCTCATTTTTTAGTAGTGTGGGTTTCGTGTACATATCTCACTTTTATATAACCCATTTTCTTGATTTCATTAGGTTAATTGGTTTGTCATAGGTTATTTTGCTTTAGAGTAGTTTCCTTGTTGTCTAACTTCACTTTCCCACTTTAGTTAGTTTAGGTGTTTACTTTCACTTTTCTTTTCATTCACCTCCACTTTGTTGTTGCTTTGCTTAGGGTCCCTCCTCTTGTTTCTGAGCACATTTGTGCATGACAACCATTTTATTGTCTAAGGTTGTTGTAAGTATTTATTTGATAAAATTTAATCATGTTTTCAGAGTGAACGGTGAAGATCTTATGTTAGTGTAAAGTGACCTGGATGTTTGGTTTGAAGAGGATAAGTCATTAGCTTAGTCCGAATCTGATGTATTCTAGAATCTTATATCTCTCACATATTTTAATAATCCAATGGTCATTATAGGTCCTTTACGAAGTACAGTTAAGTGAAAAATCTAAAATTCTACTCCAGCGCCACTATGATTCTTAGCCCTGAGCGCAAGCTTCATTGCTTGTGAGTTGAAATGAAAGAATTGAAAAGAGAAAATCAAAAGAAAAGAAACAAAAGAAAAGAAGAGGAAAAGCATTGAAAATAAAAAGAAAATAAATTCAACTTTTCAGGGGGATCTGAGCAACTCTACCATGGCTATTGATTTCTGGCTAGTAGTAGAGAAATGTTCAAAAAAATCATAGCAAAAACCTCGTCAGGGCTATGGATGCCTGATTGGTAGGGAGGAAATGTCCCAGATGCTTTTGGAGTTAGAATAAACTATGTAACTTAACATAATAGAGCTTGGTTTCATGTAGCAACTGAAGGATGGGAATTAATGCATATGCATACACTTCTATTTTCAACATATTAAAGGTTGAGTTGACTAGTGGTTTTGATTCTTTGGTTGAGCATTTGGCTTGTTTGCCCTAGCATGAGGATCATAACCAAAGATTCTAGGTTCATGATTCTAGTTTGTCAACAAAATGCTCTGGAGAATTTCCCTAGTGAGTCATAATTTTTTGTGCATCTTTTGCACACATGCCCCACCTAAGGTAGGGACCCCCTTTCTTTTGGTCCTGATGGGTCATTTTCACTCCTAACTAGTTGTTTCACTTTTTCCTCACTTCGCGTGCCCCTGTTTCTAGGTCCAAGATGGTCACAAGCCTTAGAATGATTAAATCACCTTTGGCTAGATTCACCCATCAAGATTTCACTAAGTCATTTTCCTTCTAGGCCAAGTCCTACAGGTTTCCCCTAGGTCATTTCCTTGGCATCCATCAAGCCTTGTAGACCCGCGTTCACAAGTCTCCTCTTCTTGTTTTTCATTGTGTTCAACAATTCACCTACAACCAAGCCTTAGTGTTTGCCCGTAGGGTGGATTCCACATCAACCCTCGTCATAGCATCCATCAAACTTCATGAACCCGCAGTTGTGGGTCACCTTGTGTGGGTCTTCATTCTTATTTCACCACTAAGCAGTGACCAACCCTTGACTGCCACCCAAATGGTAGGCTTCGCAGTTGGCCTTTCCGTCCTTGTCATTATTGTTACCAAACCAGGCCCGACATACTTCAAAATTGCCTGAGTCAAAAATGTTTGTGGGTCTTTTTGCATGACCTAGCTTTACCTGGCCCCTATTGTCCAATAGCTGAGCTCTCATGTTGCCTCGCTGTGTAGACCCCACATATTCCTTTTCCCCAGGATGAAACCTTAAGGTTGCAGGTGATCTCTTAATTCAAAGCTTTCCAGTGGGTCCACCACCTATGGGAGGTTGTCACCACAACATCGTTTCATAATGGTGAACCTTCACTGCCTCCCCACTTCATGGGCCCATAACCCACCAGTGTCATCATCCTCTCTTGTGCTTCCCCATGGTGGTTTTCATCCATTATCTTGTCATTGCAAAAATGAATTCATACATGACATACTTGCACGATTCATTCACATTCATTTTTCCGCATTCATGAAGAATCTCTTTAGGATAGACTTGGCTCTCTCCATGGTCACTCGATGTCTCAGTGAGAGAGGATATTTTGGGAGTAATGATGTTCTCGACTAAAATATGTGTTGACATATAAAGATATATTATGGATGTTCTATTTCCTAGATGCATCTAAACAAACATAAGAATGTTTGCATGTTATAAATGAGGTTTGTAGAATGAAAGGAGGAAGTGTTGGATTACCAGAATGAAATAGAGGGCATCCAACTACCAAATAAAGGGTGCAAGAAAGGTGGGGTGTTGGTGTCCTATGGGGTAGATAATGTGGGTGGCCCTTTACCTTTGGCAATTACCCTTATGACATTCTAATCATAGCGCCCCACATTCTTTGATCCATGTGAGATCTAACAACAATGGTGCCATTACTATTCAGAGTTGGAGTTAGCCCAATCTTTGACGAGATCCTAATGTCGGAATTAGGGAGATTATAAGGAGAGTTCCCATTATTGGTGATATATGCTCGAATATGGATGTGAAATACGAATGTAGCATGGGATATGTAATTGTTAAAAACTACCCGGGTGGGAGCCATAATGTGAACTTCTGCTAGCATTCAACCATTACATTAGTGGTGTTATCACCACAAAGTTTTGCCTTCCTCTTCCCATAACCTGCTTCATGGATGTCCTCCATGCAGAGATTGCACCTCACTTGGCCATTTCATAATGATGTTTATTAATGACACCCCACATTTTGTCCCCGCAAATTGTGGTGCCACCTCTCCTTCCCACAAACACAGACCTTGAAACTTTGGCATGATTTCACACATTCATCAATGACCAATTGACAGTGAAAGATAGAGGCCCCTTGGTGATAATGGTGATTTTTCATGATAAAAGAATTGAAAAGAGAAAATAAAAAGAAAAGAAGAGGAAAAGAATTGAAAATCAAAAGAAAGAAATTCAACTTTTCATGGGGATCTAAGCAACTGTACTAAGTCTATGGATACCTAGTTGGTAGTAGAGAAATGTTTGAGAAAATCATAGTGACAACCTCATTAGGGCTATGGATGCCTGACTGGCAGTGAGGCAATCTCCCATAGGATTTTGGAGTTAGAATAAACTATGTAACTTAACTTGACAGAGCTTGGGTTTTCGTAGCAACTGAAGGATGGGAATTAACACATATGGACGCACTTGGATTTTTAGCATACTGAAGGTTGGGTTGACTAGTGGTTTTGATCCTTTGGTCAAGCATCTGATTTGTTTTCCCTAGCATGACGATCAGAACTAGAGATTTTGGGTTTGTGATTCCAGTTTTTCATTGAAATGCTCTAGAGCATTTCCCTAGTGAGTTGCCATTTGTTGTGCATATTTTGCACACATGTCGCCTAAGGTAGGGCTCCTTTTCTTTCACTCCCAACGGGTCATTTTCGTTCGTAACGGGTTGTTTCACTTTTTCCTTGCTTTGTGTGCCCCTATTTCTATGTTGAAGATGGTCACAAGCCTTAGAAAAATTCAATCACCTTTGGCTGGATTAACCCATCAAGATTTCACTAAGTCATTTTCCTTGCAGGATGAGTCCTATCGGTTTCCCCTAGCTCATTGCCTGGACATCTATTAGGCCCTGTAGACCCACATTCATGGGTCTCCTCTTCCAATTCACCATTGTGTTCTACCTTTCACTTGTAACCAAGCCTCAGTGTCCACCCACAGGGTGGATTTCGCATCAACCCCCGCCATAGAATCCTTAAAGCTTCGCGGACCCATAGTTGTGGGTTGCCTCATGTGGGTTTCTATTCCCATTTTGCTACTAAGCAGTGACCAACCCTCGAATGCTACCTAGATGGTTGGCTTCATAGTTGGCCTTTTCATCCCCGTCAATGCTATTACCAAACCAAGCCCGATGCACTTGAAATTTTCCTAAGTTCAAAATTTTTGTGGGTCTGTTCTTATGACCTACCTTTACTTTGCTCTTGTTGTCCAACGTCTGAGCTCCCATGTCGCCCTATCATGTAGACCCCACATATGCCTTTTCCCCAGGATGAAATCTTAAGGTTGTGGGTGAACTCTTAAGTCAAAGCTCGCCGGTGGGTTCGCCCTTGTGGGATGCCACCTAAGGGAGGCTGTCACCATGATGCCATTTCATAAAGACAAACCTTCACTACCTCCCTGATTTGCAGGCCCACAACCTAATGGCACTGTCATCTTCTTACGGGATTCCCCATGGTGGTTGTCATCCATCATCTCACCATTGCAAAATAGAATTCATACATGGCATACCCACATGATTTATTCGCATTCATTTGTCTGCATCTGCAAAGGATCTCATAAATATGGAATTAGCTCTCTCCATGGTCACTCAACATCTCAGCAAGAGATAAGCTTTCGAGAGTGATAACGTTCTCAACTGAAATATGTGTTGACATTGAAAGCTATATTATGGATGTTCAGTTTCCTAGCCACATCTGAACCAACATAGGAATGTTCACATGTTATAAATGAGGTTTGTAAAATGAAAGGAGGAAGTGTTGGATTACCAAAATGAAAATAGAGGGCAGCCAGCTGTGGAATAAAGGGTGCAAGAAAGGTGGGATGTTGGTGTCCTATAGGGCAGATAATGTGGGTGGTCATTTTCCTTTGTTTGTTACCCTTATGACAATCTAATCATAGTGCCCCACATTCTTTGACCTGATGATGGTTATCCATGTGGGATATGACAATAGTGGCACAGTTACTATTCAGAGATGGAGTTAGCCCAATCTTTGATGAGATCCTAATGTGGGTATTAGGGAGATTATAAGGAGAGTGCCCATTATTGATGATATATGATCAAACATGGATGTGAAATAGAGATGTAGCATGGGATATGTATTTAACAAAGACTACCCAGGCAGGATCCATAATGTGGACTTCTGCTAGCATTCATCTATTACATTAGCGGTGTTATCACCATGGAGTTTTGCCTTTCTCTTCCCATAGCCCGCTTCATGAATGTCCTCCATGCAGAGCCCACACCTCGCTTGGCCATTTCATAATGGTGTTTATTAATGACACCCCACATTTTGTCCCCACAAATGGTGGTGCCACCTCCCCTACCCACAAACATGGACTTTGCAGCTTTGGTGTGATTTTGTGCATTCATTAATGACTGATTGATGGTGAAAGATGGAGGCCCCTTGGTGATAATGGTGTTTTTTCATGATGGAACAAAACCTTTCCTTAGAATGTGCATTTAAAAAATGATTCCAGCATATCATGTTTTGGAGGCTTGACTTATATTGATGCATTTAGGAACTGTGACCTGGGATGTGCTTGTTAGCCTCTACATATCATAATTTTCAAATTCACAGAAGGGAGAATGAATACGATGGGTCTGCAAGGTCCTTGGGTTGCCAAAATTTTATTGAAGCAAAAATAACTTTGACACTCAACTCTTCAATTGAAATATTTAAGAGCTACAAAGATCGAATCAGATGGTGCTTTGAGGTTGTGGGTCTAAGGGCGGGCACCATTGTTTTAATCAAATAGAATGAGAAGCAATTCACAGATGATGATCTATGTAAAGAGATATATTGACAACTTGAAGAAAAAGGATGAATGATTGTAATGATCATAGGGTGTGATACTTTGAAGATGGTCATCCATCATGTTGAGGTTGATGGATGATTATTTTATAATAGAATGAAATAGATTAAGTTCGCCAAGATAGCTTGAGGGCAGCAAAAAAATCAAACACTGGACCATGAAAAGGGAGAGAGGAAGTTGGTTCTATGGGGCTCGTTCTATGGGTAGCTGTTCATATTTTTCCATTATTTTGGTGGTCTCTCCATCCCAACCCTCTACACTCCTCTTCCTACAATTTCAGACGAAAGTCTCCTATGTGGGTTTTGCTTGTGTGGAGGTTGTCAACCCCAACGTCACTATTTATTGCTTCCTAGTCGGGGCACCCCACATTCTCACAATAGCGGATGACATCATTAGCTGAAGTTCCCATGCTAACAAATCATCTTGTCATTCATCTAATGACACTATGAAAATTACAGTAGGAGGGGATTTTGAGAAACGATAAACCATGGCTTCATGGAGGATGATAATCATTAACAAAGATAGGATTTGCAGGTACGTTGCTAAGTTTTCATTTATTTAAATCTGATTTTTGGTTCCCAAGCCTGCCATAGCATCCTGAGTTTCTGCAACTCATTGGTGTGGATTTTGTCTATGCTAGGGCCATAGTTGGCTATGCCATGCTCTTTGTGAAGCCCCTACAACTGATGAAAAATTATGATGATGGCACCAAATGGAATTTATAAGGAATGTTCTATCTGCACATTCAGACTACAAACCTCCAATTACATCTCTAAAGCATTTGGCTAATCATCAGGAGTGTGGGATCAATATTCCATAGTTTCATCTTAAAACATTCTAGTACTAGTGGCGAATGGTATAGTGACTCATCATGTGATGTTTTCTTGCTCCCCTCACATTCAAATCAGTAGGTTGCATACTCGTGAAGTGATTTCAAGTAGCAGTGATCAATATAGTGTGGTTGTAAGAAATTTCTAGGTGGTGGTCATTGGGGTTTGTGGCTTTTGCATCCTTCTACACTGGTGGTCATCGCCATTGTTACTACAGCTCAGTCATGGCATCTCCCCACCTACTATCACCCAAAAACTTGCCCCCATAGAGACCCAATGTGCAAGGTCCGCTACTCCTATCGCCATCTGCCCTTGAAGATGTTTACTTTGTGGTGGCCAATAACACCTTGACCGTTCCTTCATGGAACTAATGTTGGAGGCCCCATAAGTGGGTGATTGGCATGATTATGAAATTGAAGGTAATGTCAATGAAGCATATAAACGTGCCTATAAGTAAGTAAAATTTACTAGGTGTTATAGGCTTGTTCAAATCCAAATATGGGGATTTGATGAAGGCACATTAAAATATTGCATTCCCTTTCTGAAGGT
>VDFB02134859.1:0-24151 GCA_007258455.2 Sequoia sempervirens
GATATTTTAATTAATAATTAAATATTCAGTGGAGAACTATGGAAAGGTGAAAATATTAAAATATGAATATTTCATTAAAACCCTATTTTCAAGGGAATCGCACTTTTCATATATTTGAGGGTTTGCCTTGGGAATTGAGCCCATTATGAGATTATTGAATTTGATATTGATCAATTTTTGGTCTGAGCCTGAGACTTAGGGTTTCACGTTCGATTCCTTGGAGAACGAGCCATCTCCAGCGGAAAGCAATTCAGAGAGTGTGCAATATCACTCGATCTATTGCCTACAGAGGTTTTCTTACTCAGAGGAAACTACAGAGCTTCAGAGAAATTCACATCTTCAGTTGTTGTCAGTTGATTGCATTCAGAGACCATCAAATAACATGGCGTACCAGTTGCAGAGCACCAGACAGTGATTTGGAAGAGGCCGTACCATATTTAATTCTGATTTCTGACAGGCCGTACCTCTGTCAGGGCCGTACTTCTGTCATAAAGTCGACTTCATCAAATAAAATCCACGCCTCTGTCATAGGGTTCCAGCTTGCTCTGAAAGAGGCGCCCATACCAGTTGATCAACTTATGCACGCCGGAAGGAAGGAAAGAGATCACATTCATTTCTGCTGTATGGATTTGTACTTTCAGCCGTACCAGCAAACCAGGTTCTTTTCCCAATAAAAATTCTTCTTTTATTCATTACTTCTTCTGGGTATCATTGTAATCACTTGAAAAGTTGAATAAAGGTTACTGGTGTTGTTAGTATTGTATTTCCAGAGCTATTGGATTTTTAGAGAATTTATTTCCATTTATTAGCATTTATTGTCAAAATCGTACCTTCTCATTATTGCTTCAAAAACACAAAAAAACTCAAAAACCTAAAAACGTCAGAAAAACTTGAAATATCCGTCAGAGCAGTAACAGAGGGAAACCAGGGGTTTCTACAGAAGTTGAAACCCTTACTTCAAGCGGCTGGCTGTAGATGAATGATCAGCTTCAACAAACACTAAAAACACGAGCCACGTCCTCCAAAATGCAAAAGGAACCTCCAGCAGCAATCTCCCTTCACATGGATGACTTCTAACACTTGGAATCAACAAATTATGGCTCCCACGAATCAAGCAAAACTCATACCTGCACTTTAAAGTGGTCTTTCACATTCTCAAGATGCATAAATTCGAAGAAACGAAGCCCCAACCAGGCCTCCCCACTGCTGAAAGTAGAAACCCTAGTTTTCTCCTTCCACACTCTCCACACTTCAAGCTTCAAACAAGACAAATAACTCATGCATGAAGAAGTTCGAACTTCTCAAGCTCCTTTTATAATTTTAACTTGAAAAACACTATTCATTAAAAAGTTACTATTCACTTAAGTTGTTACTTTTTCCACTTTAGAGATGAATAGTAACAGCAAAATAGAATTCAACCCCAAGAACTAATAGGCACATGGCCCCCAAAGTTTGGAAAGGTGAAACGATGAAGAAGATCAATATTTTGAGCTCCCGTAACACGCCAAACACACAATTCCACCATGTCACCAAACTCCAGATACCAAATAAACAAATTTCCGACCAGGTGCCCAGACAGGTGACCCTCTAACCAGAACCCTTAGCCTACGAGGGTCGATATAATAGGCTAAACCACTGATTCACAGACGATCAATTAGAAGGGGACATTACAGTCCGCCCTCCCTGAAATTGCTTGTCCCCAAGCAATCTCAACTCTGGATGCTGAAGGATGTCCTCGCTCTCCCACGTTGCGTCCTCAATTGGCAAGTCCTTCCATTTAATTAGATATTCCCTGATGACCCGTCTCCGTAACTATCTCTCACGGACATCTAGATGGCTTCGGGCACCATAATCAATTTCCCCTCGTCATCTAGGGGTGGTAGAGCTGTCGATGGAACCACACGATGTCGTAACGCCTTCTTGAGGCGCGATACATGGAATACATTGTGCACCTTGCTTTCTGTCGGTAGTTCCAACTCATAGGCCACTTCGCCAACCCGTCTGATGATTCTAAAGGGTCCATAGTACCGGGGCTTCAATTTCTCTGCACCACTCTTCTTGAGAGTAGACTGGCGATAGGGTTGCAGCATCAAATACACCATGTCCCCAACTTCAAAAGTTCGCTCCACTCTCCTCTGGTCTGTGTATTGTTTTTGCTGATTTTGTGCCTTCTGGATGTTCTCACGGAGAGCTTTCATAATATCCTGGTTCTCTTGTAGAAGATTCCCAGCACTGGGCACCCTACTGTCACTCAACAATAGGTCCAGGAAGTTCGGTGCCTCGTACCCGTACAATGCCATGAATGGGGACATTTGAATCGACATGTGGTGGGTGGTATTATAGCAATACTCACAAAGGTGAATCCACTTCACCCACCCCTTTTGCTGTCCTGCTATATAGTTTCAAAGGTATCCTTCCACCCATTTATTCACAATTTCCGTCTGACCGTCAATCTGCGGATGGTAGCTAGTACTCGGAGTAAGCTCGGTCCCACTGAGTCTGAATAGTTCCTGCCAGAAATGACTCAAAAACCGACTGTCTCGGTCACTGACAATGCTTCGAGGTAGCCCATGCAATCTGAATACTTCACGGAAAAACAGCTCAGCAACCTGTGTAGCTGAATATGTAGCTGCTATCGGGAAAAAGTGAGCATACTTGGTGAGGCGATCAACAACTATATAAATACAATCTCTTCCTTGGGCTTTCGGCAAGCCTGTAATGAAATCCATCGATAAGCATTCCCACTTCTTCTCTGGAATAGGAAGTGGTTGAAGTAACCCAGCTGGATAGTTGTGTTCTTGTTTGTTTTGCTGACAAATCAGACACTCTCTGACATATTTAAGGACATCCGATTTGAGTCCTTTCCAAGTGAAACGTTCTCGGACCTGCTTATAAGTTTTGAAATATCTAGGATGTCCGGCCATAGGCACATCATGAAAGGCCCTTAATATTGTGTTCTTCATTTCTGATCCTGGGGTCAAGAAGATCCTACCTTTGTAAATGATGAGGTCATTTACAACTAAATATCTGCTGTCCTGTACTGAACCCTCAACGATGCCAGAAGCCCATGAGTCTTTGGCATATTCTACAGAAATTAGGTGCTTCCAATTCTCTGCAATCTCGACCATAGAGTTTATGTGCGGACGACGTGACAAGGCATCAACCACAATGTTCTGAGTCCCTTTGACATAAACGATGTCAAAGTCATATGATTGCAACTTATTGACCCACTTCTGCTGACAATCATTAAGATCTCGCTGTCCGAGGAAATGCTTCAAGCTATTATGATCGGTCTTAACGCAAAATTTGCTGCCTACCAGGTACTGCCTGAATTTGGCCAATGCATGCATGATGGCCAACATTTCCTTGTCATAAATACTGTAGCCCCTCTCTGGCCCTCTTAATTTCCGGCTCTCAAAAGCTATTGGATGCTTGTCCTGCATGAGAACTGCGCCAATCCCTTCACCCGAGGCATCACACTGTAGCTCGAAGGGTTTAGTGAAGTCTGGTAAGGCCAAGACAGGACAAGAGGTCATCAACTGCTTAAAATTCTCAAAACACTCCTGCGCCTCAGGAGTCCAAATAAATGCCCCTTTCTTTGTTAGGTCCGTAAGTGGTGCTGCATGACGTGAATAGCCACTGACAAATCGGCGGTAGAAGCCACATAAACCCAAAAATCCTCGAAGATGGGTAAGATTCTCAGGCGTTGGCCATTCTACAATAGCCTTGACCTTGTCTGGATCCATGCACACACCCTTTGTGCTGATAATGTGGCCCAAATACAGCAGTTCAGTCATTCCCAGGTCACATTTTGATTCCTTTGCATACAAAGACTCGCTGGCCAAAATGCCCAGTACTATATCTAGATGTGCGATATGCTCAGCCCAAGTCTTGCTGTATACTAAGATGTCATCAAAGAAAACAAGTATGAACTTCCTCAGTTGTGACTGGAAGATCCTATTCATAGTGGACTGGAACGTAGCAGGTGCATTGGTTAGCCCAAACGGCATAACCATAAACTCAAAGTGCCCACAATGGCAACGGAAAGCTGTCTTTTCAATGTCCTGTTCCTGCACACGAATCTGATGATACCCCGACCTCAAGTCTATTTTTGTGAAATAACGTGCACCATGCAGCTCGTCTATCAGCTCATCAATTCGGGGAATGGGATTCCTATTTCTGATGGTTCTTTTATTTAGCAGCCTGTAATCAATGCACATGCGCAAGGTACCATCCTTTTTCTTTACTAGGACCACGGATGAGGCAAATGGTGATTTGTTGGGCCTGATGTGTCCCATAGCGAGCAACTCCTTAATAGTCTTTTCTATTTCATCCTTAAGCCGCTTAGGATGCCTGTAAGGAGTGACAATCACTGGCTTAGCGCCCTCCTCCAACTCGATGATGTGCTCAATGCCACGATCTGGCGGTCTACCAGGTGGAATCTCGCTGAACACCTTAGCGTGTTTGATCCTTCACTCCTGTATGTCTGGGTGATAAACTGGGGTTTGCTGCTCCTCTTGAGATGGCATTGACATACACTTAGCTGCCCACTCGATCATGTCATGTCGCATGAGTCTCTCCATTCTATTGAGAGATATCGTTCTGAAATTGATATCTCAGATGGCTTTCAGCACACGATTCCTTCCGTCCACCCTAAATCTCATCTCCATATCCCGAAGGTTAAGGGTAAACTCTCCAATGTCGTGTAGCCATTTCATCCCTAGGACCATGTCAGTATCTCCCATGTTCACCACGTAGAAATCTGCCTTAAAGTTGTAGTTGTTTAGTCGCATGGGAAGATTTGGAATCATTCTGTCACAATTAAGAGTGTAGCCATCAGCGACCTTCACTCTTATGCCATCAAATTCTTCCGTTTGAATTCCACGCCTTTCAACCAGCCTTGCATCAATGAAGTTATGCATGGCGCCTGTATCTAATAGGGTGATAATTTTTTTCCCAGCTAAGACCCTCGCATTTGGAAAGAGCCCTCTCGCTGTATGCTTGTGAGGCGCGCTTCTTGAAGCTTTACTTCCTCCTCTGTTTCGGTACAGTTTTCACCCTCATTCTCAGATTTTTCTCCCTCGGACTCCCCCTGCTTAGTGTGCTGGTCTGATTTATCTGATTCGGAATCCTCATAGTAAGCCCACATTATTCGGTTAGCCTTTCCCTTAGGCCTCAAAGGACAGTCGTGATTTGCATCATATGGTCCTTTACAATAGAAACACAACTTTTTACGGCGCAAGTCATCAATAGTTTCTTTATCAAATGGAACTGATGATTTACCTTTAGTATCTGCTTTCTCATTCTTCTTAGGGAATGATTTTCCATCCTTGTATGAAGAGGATGCTTTAGACGACGACTTGTTTTGTGGGGCTGCGAGTTCCATGCTCCTCGCTTTCCTCATAGCCTCCTGTAGGGTAGGGGGATCAAAAGCTTTGATCCAACCTCTCAATGGTTCCAAGAGTCCTTCGATGAATAGCACTACCAACCTCCTCTCGGATATGTTGGGAACCATAATCGACAACCTTTGGAAATCACCCATATATCCCTCCAGACTCCCAACCTGCTTGAGTCTAGCTAGATCTCTGAAGTATGTCTCTGAATCTTTCCTGTCAAAGCGTTCAATCAATCGGTCAATAAACTCCTGATAGGACGTAATTCGATCATGCTGTAGGGTCACCAACCCGTGGTACCACCAATCATGGGCTGCTCCCTCTAGATGCAGTGTTGCATACTTAATTGCGTCTGCTTCTGCCATAGGCCGAAGGTTCAAGAAGGTATCCAACTTGTGGACCCAAGATTGTGCTGTAACCGTCCCACTGCCATCAAATGTGGGTAACGTGAGTTTGCTGGTGGCATGCTTGAGATTGTTGTGTTGATCTCTGTTTTGTCCTCTTAGTCTCCGAGTCAGTCTGTCACGGTAATACTCTCTTCTTTGACTCAAGAATCTGTCGAAGCTTAGACGTTCTTTCACTTGGGGTGCCAATAATTCCCATTCATCATTAGCGGCCATGAGTGTATCTGCAAACATTTCCTCTCTTTCTTCTTCTGCGTTACCATCTTCTGATTCAGCTCTCAAAAAGGTAGGATGAGAGGGCCTATCAGCTGTACGCGAGGGTGCCCTCCGAGACCCTGCTACACTCCTGTCATCATCTTGATCTTGTGGCTGCCTCCTAGGAAAATTCATCTGTTGTAGAGCATTTGTAAGCTGCTGTAATATCCCAGCTACCTCTCGCTGTCCAGTTCGTAAATCTCTGAAAGTTTCTCTTATTTCTCTATCTTCATTGTTTTCCTCATTTCTTCTTTCGTTTCTTGGTGGCCCCTCTTCTTCCCTGTCACCCATTTCTTCTACTGGCGTATCGTCAAACAGGTTATCCTCTTGCCAATTGTCTGCTTGCTCTGCCCTCCTACGAGTGTAGTACCTAGTATGACCTCTCATGAGAAATTTTGACCCTCCAGGATGGCAGGATCAAGGCTCTGATACCACTGTGATGTACCGTGCTCACTGCTGATTTGATTTTTGCTCGTTTAAAGGTCTGATGTTTTGGTGTGTAATTTGATGTTTCTTGTTTTTTGTGGTTTTATGCCAATGATTCAATAATTTCCTTACAACCATATGCATATAAGAACTCAAATTAAACTAAACTTTAAAAATAAACTGAGAAGAGACTCAATAAGATTGCTAAAGGCTTCTTCATTACATGATAGAGTGCTTACATTGCATAACTTCCATACATTTCGAAAAGAGACACCATTTACAACTAATGACAAACTTGCAGCCAAAATGCACTGTGAACAGTGCTTGCTACAGTACCTGCGGCCACCATAATACACATAAAAATTTACTTACAACTTTCTCCCGCCAAAAGATTGAAGAAGATGTTTCCAATACCAAGGGCGCCCCCTTTAGACAAGATAGCAGCAACTAAGAGAAGGCGTTTTTCTTATTTGAAGAAGTTGAAACCCTTACTTCAAGCGGCTGGCTGTAGATGAATGATCAGCTTCAATAAACACTAAAACACGAGCCACGTCCTCCAAAAGGCAAAAGGAACCTCCAGCAGCAATCTCCCTTCACATGGATGACTTCTAACACTTGGAATCAACAAATTATGGCTCCCACGAATCAAGCAAAACTCATACTTGCACTTTAAAGTGGTCTTTCACACTCTCAAGATGCATAAATTCGAAGAAACGAAGCCCCAACCAGGCCTCCCCACTGCTGAAAGTAGAAACCCTAGTTTTCTCCTTCCACACTCTCCACACTTCAAGCTTCAAACAAGACAAATAACTCATGCATGAAGAAGTTCGAACTTCTCAAGCTCCTTTTATAATTTTAACTTGAAAAACACTATTCATTAAAAAGTTACTATTCACTTAAGTTGTTACTTTTTCCACTTTAGAGATGAATAGTAACAGCAAAATAGAATTCAACCCCAAGAACTAATAGGCACATGGCCCCCAAAGTCTGGAAAGGTGAAACGATGATGAAGATCAATATTTCGAGCTCTCGTAACACGCCAAACGCGCAATTCCACCATGTCACCAAACTCTAGATACCAAATAAACAAATTTCCGACCAGGTGCCTGGACAGGTGACCCTCTAACCAGAACCCTTAACCTACGAGGGTCGATGTAATAGGCTAAACCACTGATTCACGGACGATCAATTAGAAGGGGACATTACAAAATTTATGAGGATTTCTCAGGCAAAAGCAAAATTGCGCCCCTGTAGCTTAGGGGCGCCCTTATCTTTGGAGGTCCAGATTTTGTGGCATATGCTCATAAACGTAGTCAATCTCTTTAGAATTAGCCTAGTTATCCATTGAGCTATCCTACGAGGATATCCGAGGTCTGTAGCTCTGGTAACTGATGTCAGAAGCCGAGGTTCAGGAGATTGAAGATTGCAAAAGGTTGTCAGTTTTTAACTTTGGCACCCCTATAGCTCAGGGGCGCCCTTCTTAAAGAGGGGCTAGTTGTTGGCATTCTTGCCTGTTGTTGCATTTAATTTCTTCACAACTAGTTTGGCTATCTGACAAGCTATCGAATATGGAGATTCAAGACTTAGAGCTCCGATAGTCAGGGTTAGAAGGTGAGGTTACAAGGAGACTTCACATCACAAAAATTTCCTCTAATGGTAAAATTGCGCCCCTATAGCTCAGGGGCGCCCTCCAAGATGACCTCTGAGATGAATGAGATTGCAGATAAGGTCTTCCTGACATCTGTGCTAATCTAGTCCAGCTTCGTAACGCACCAGTCAGCCCGTCAATCTGACATTCTGAGTGATCGTGGCAGAGATTCTACCAGGCACGTAAATCAGCGGGTGGAGAAACATGAAACATACATTGTAGCCTCTATAGGCTAGAGGCGCCCAACCTTTAGACCTGTCAAATGGGGTTATTTGCTCTTGAAGTCTTCACGGGACTTGTGTGTAATTACTCCAGCTATCCAACGAGCCCAGCCATCAATGTCTAGGATTTGGCAAACGCTAGTACGTGCGAGGTCTTTGCAAAATACAAAAAACGAAGACAACTTGAAAAATGGCTAAGTCTGGTTGTATATTCCATCTTGGGAAAGGCGCCCTTCTCTTTGAGGTCTTAGAAGCAGTTTTCTCCCTTCGTCGCCTCCAAAGACATCTCTCATAGGTCCTTCTAGCTACGCGTTAAGACAGGCGGTGCGCGAATCAGGTCATCCCAGCTCTTGATATCAGGGGTCAAAGAAGGGCATTTGATTAAGAGTTGTACTTTTGTCAAAATGGTGTTTGAGCTTTTTCAGGCCAGGGGCGCTATTACTTTTGGGGTCCTTAATACAACTTTCAGGTGCCTTACGTCTATTCGTTAGATGCGGAATACTGTCACGCAGTGATCCCATCATCCAATCAGCAGGGTTCACCGTTCATCGTTAGCAGCTGTTTGAAGCGTCAGATGGCAGTATGGAGAAATGACGAAGTCTGATGTCGTAAAGTCAATTTAATCAAAGGCGCCTAATTTTTTGAGGTGTTAAATGATGGATTTTGCAGTGATGACTCCTAGCAGACATTTCTTCGTTGCTCTATAGGCTTCGCAATAAATACACCTGCTCAGTCAGCATTTCTTCCAGAAATCAATGTTGAATATGGTCAGTTGTAACTTTGTAGTCAGGTACAAAGTAGGAAGTTAATAAAAAACGTAATATCTTGAGCAAATGGACGCCTATGAGGACAAATGAGGACTTTTCGAAATCAGTGAAGTTCGCCGGATGAATCCAAGAGCTCAACGTGGTTTGTCAACTGATTAAAATAATATTAAATATTTAAATTGCATATTTGAGCATTAAATGGCATTTTTCTTAAATTGGCGCCTCTTTGTGCTGAATTTTCAAATTGCATGATGAATATTTTTATTATTATTTTATTCCAGACTTCAAGTCAGTCTCAGTTCGAACTGGAGGGGTCCAATCAGAAGCATTCTATTTCAGTCAAGGGTTTTAAATCTTGTAGTTAGCATTATGGTGGGAATTTACTCTATTTAAGCATGGCGCCAGTCATTAATTCACCCATCCAGCTCAGAGAAATTTGTATTTCTTCAAAGCAAAGGCGATTTTCTTCATAGGTTGGGCGATCTTATCAGTTTTCAGTGGCGATTTCATCAAATAATTCCTTTTATAGGTGAAATTTCACAATCATCAGCAAGTTTGAAGAACAGGGGGCGATTTTGACAGAACATAGAAAAAACGTCTTTTCTCCTCTCTGATTCTCAAAATTCTCTCAGATTTCAATTTGCATGTTTCTGAAATTGGCAAATTTTGGCAAATTTAATCATCTGGATCGATTCTATATAGCTTCCTCGAGTTAAATTCATGTGCTTGAATTTTTAGGAATTTTTAACTCTAGAGGATTAGTTCTCGAGTTTCTAATTTTCTCAACTGAAAATTCCTTGCATGATCGAGTAGAAGTTAGATTTTTGCATTTCTGACGTTTTGGGTTGTCTTAGAATCTTTTTTTGGACAAAACCCATATCTCAGATTTTTCGCCGAAAATAACCCTTCAATAGGCTATTTTTAGCCTTAGTAGGCTATTTTTAGTTTTCCAAAAATCTTGTCAGAACATAGTCGAGTTCATAGTCAATGGGCGAGTTTTTCAAAATGCAGTACACTCAGCTCGAATACAGGACCAAATTAGTCCTTACTCATGACTTCATTGGGATAGTTGAGACGAATCTTCACAAGGTGCTGCTAGGGGCAGTCTTAGATCTAGTCAAGATCAGAAATTCAATTATTCAGAACATTCAGCAGTTTGGGTTACTTGAGGCCGCTTCCATACCTATCTCCGCTCATTGTGTTGAGTTCGTGATGTCTTGTATTAAGCATTACAACTCTGCTACTCGTGAGATAGTGTCAATAGATGGACAAGTCATTTGTAGTCTCAAGCCTCTGGATGTCGAGAGAAGTTTTGGTATCCCTCAGCACCCGAACAGTCTAGTTATTTCTATGGAGCAGTGTGAGCATGCATTCAACGTTGATGTAGACAAGTGCCAAAGCAAAATGGTAGAACGATGGTTAAAACAAGCGAAGAACAAATTGCCAAACAATGTGGGTCGTGGTGAGTACAAGGATGAATACGGAATTCTAATCACACTCTTGAATCGTGTCTCAGGTCATTCACATGCAAATGTTTTCCAGCCTTGGATGTATTACATCATTGGTCGCATCATATCTGGGCAGGAGCATTATGACTGGGCATTCTTCATCAGCGATGTTCTCCACAAGCAAATCACCGGTTTCTTAGTTGCCCACGAGTTTCACATGTGTTCTTACCTCATGTACTTGATTGCCTATCAGGGTCAATTCCGAGGGTTAAACACTGTTGGCATTCTCAGTATTCAGAATGTCTATCGCTATTATGATCACCTTGAGTTCACTAAGGTTGAACGTCACTACAAGCGTGTTCATGAGGCTTTCCTAACTTATACATTGAGAAATTTGGATCGTGATTTGCATGTTCGTATCTCGGCAGTTGCTAGAGCAGCGATGGATGGTTGGGCGAACTGGTTCATTCAGTTCCCGACATACACCTATATCTGAGTATATGGATTTATAGGAAATCCAGCCATGCTTCCACACTATCCTTCGGATAGAACAGTCTTTATGGAGTTCCTGAGGCAGTTACATAATGTTCATCGTCATTTGCGCCGCAAGCATAAACCAACTGCCAACTTTCCCTTTTAGTTTGGAATACATTGGTGCAAGAGGACAATTGTTGCCAAGGCTGCAGGATAGGAGTTAGAGAGGTATCATCTCAAGTATCTTGTTGAGGTATGTGCCTATGATCGTTGGGGTCATTACACATCACGCCTCAGTGGTCGCACATATCATAAGCCTTCTATGGAAGATTATTGGGAAAATTGCGTGGACGACTTCGAGGTTTGCAGACGTAGCTACAATTGCTTCTCTCTCTCACAGATTTCTATATACTTGGCAGAAGATGTGGGAGGTTTATCAAATGATGAGGGAGAAGTCCTTAGTTTTTTAGAGAGCAGGTTGACACACAGCCACTGCTAGCAGTTGATTGGTACGCCAAGGAGTACACAACAATAAAGGAGAGGTCAAGTAGAGTTATTCAGAATAGTATGCTTTACGTCGATAGCAAGAAGACTAGGAGGGTGAGTGTGCCTAGAACAGAGCCGCCAGTGGTAGATCCTTCGCTACCTTCCTCGTCAAAAACCAAGCAGAAGAAGAGGAGTAATCCTCCTAAGAAAAGTCAAGCGCCAAATAGTTCAAAAGGTAAGGCGTTGCCATTGATACACACATGGAGCCTGTCAGACATCCTGTCACAGAGCTAGTTCAGAGTCCGCCAGTGCCTGAGGTTCAGCCTCAAGTTCCTATACCATTTTCGGAGCAGTCATCAGTCCCGATTCATATCGAATTGAATTTAGACTCCCCATTTCGCAGCAATTCCTCTACATATTCACTCTCGTCAGAGCCTCCTGTTGCTAGTACAAATCCTTCTAGTAGCATTAGCCGAGACCAGTCTTGGATTGAAACTCAACTAGGAAGGAAGAGGAGGCAACCATCCTATGTCCTTAATCATTCAAACTTTGATCAAGTTTACCAGGATGCGCCAGACAAGAGGATCAAGAACATGGTCCATGTGGAGAGGAATACTGATATGGAGGCCATCATTGAGACTGCTATACCTCCACAGGGGAAGAATTTGGAGGAGTTGGAATCTCAGGACTTCGAGGTTATCACAGTCAACCTTTGTTGTAGCACACACCAGACTCAGGTTGATCTCTTACAGGTTGCTACAGATAGTGCCAAGGATAGAATGCTGAAGGACAGAGAAGACAAGGTAGCCCTCAAGGCTGAAATTGGATAGCTTCGTCAGTACATTTCTAGCCTTGTACATAGGTCAAATGTGTTGTACCCAAACCAAATTTTTTGCTTCATCAAGGCATTTTGCATTTAAAAGTCTAAATCTTGCTAAAATGTTGTAGAACACAGTTTTGGGCAATATCAAGCATGGAGTTTTTGTCAATATTTTGTCAATCAAAGTCAGTCTTATTGATCAGAACCTGAAGCAGAGACTCAGAATAGAGTTTTTCACGATGGAGGAGCATCTCACGATGGCGTTTCATATTGCACATGATAATTTCAATGATCGAAACAGAGTTTTCAATAATCAATTTATGAAGATTTCTCAAAGGAAAAGCCTAAAAGCGCAAGTATAGCCCAGGGGCGCCCAGTTTGTTAAAGGTCAAGATTCTGGTTAAAATGTTCAAGCATCCAGTCAATCTCTTCAGAATCAGTCTGGCTATCCGTCGAGCTATCCAGCAAGGCATTCCGAGACCCACAGCTTCGGTTATCAGCGACAGAAGTGGAAATCCCTAAAGTTCCAGATGCGAGAAATTTGTCCTTTTCAGGCAAAAGCGCGCCTCTAGCCTGAGGGCGCCCATCTTAAGGAGGGGGTAAATCTCGACTGTTTTGATGCCAGATGCAGTCAATTTGTTCACAACTAGTCTGCTTATCCGACGAGATATCAAGCGCAGTCATCCGACTCTCAGAGTTCAGACAGCGGTCATCCAAAGATCAGCTTAAAATGGAGTTTTCACGTTTCTGAGCTTCTCCGTTTGTTCCCAGTGCAAGTACAGGCCAGGGGCGCTGGTTTAAAGGACCCTCCAGATGGCAAAATTTGCAGACAGAGTCTTCATGACATCAGTAATACTCTAGTCCAGCTCCGCAATGCACCATTCAGCTTGTTGATCCGACGTTTCAGGTGGTCGTGGCAGAGATTCTACCAAGCACGTAATTTTACGGGCGGACCAACAAATGGTTTTCAGTGTATTTTCACAGTCCAGAGGCGCCTAGCCTTTAGGCTGGTCAGATGAGTCCGTTCGCGTTCGAAGTCTTCATGACTATTGAGCGTAATCAATTTATCTATCCAACGAGCCTAGCCGTCAGCCTTCAGCATTTGGCAGTCGCTCTTACGTGCGAGGTCTTTGGTGTAATACTGCAAAGTGAGGACGTCCGAAAAATGGCTAAGTCTGGAAGCGGTAATCTTAAATAAAATACGCACTGGAATTTTTGAGGTCTTAGAAGCAGTTTTCTTGCTTCGTCACCTCTAATGACTTCTCTTGTAGGCCCTTCTGGTTGTCCGTTAAAATAGATAGTACCTGAATCGGGTCATCCCAGCTCCAGATATCATAGGTCAAAGTAGGGTACTTGGATGAAAGTTCGACTTTCGTCAAAATGACATCAGTGCAACTATGAGCCAGGGGCGCTTTTACTTTTGAGGCCCTTAACACAGCTTTTAGTTCTCGTGTGAATAGTCATCGGATGCAGAATATCTCTAGTCATGCAGTGAGCTTCGTCTCATATCAGCAGGGTTCATTCACCGTCAGCAGCCATTTGAAGTGTTAGATGGCAGTTTAGGAAAATGGCTGTCTGGAACCCGTAAAGCAATTTAATCAGGGGCGCCTCATTTTTCAAGGGGTTAAACGATGGATTTTGCAGTAATGTCTCCCAGCAGACATTTCTTCCTTGTTCAGTAGGCTTTCCGATGCATTCTCCAGATCAGTCTCAGCATCACCCGGTCATCCAAAAATCAGTGTCGAAGTTGGCCAGTCGTGACAGTGCTGTCAGCTATAAAATAGGAAGTTAATAAAAAGTGCAATATCTTGAGCAAATGGACGCCTATGAGCTCAAGAGATGACTTTTCGGAATCAGTGAAGTCAAACGGTGAAGCCTAAAGCTTCATTCAATTGTCAACTGGAGTTTCAAATATTTTGCATATTTTAGCATTAAGTGGCGATTTCTATTTTTGGCGCCTTTGCTATTGCATAATAAATATTTTATTATTATTTATTTTTGAACTTGCAGTCAGTGGTAGTTCAACTGAAATGGTCCAATTGAAAGGCTTCTATTTTCAGCTGAGGTTTTAAGTCTTGCAGTTGTCAGATTGATGCGAATTTCATCTTCTTTAAGCATGGCGCCTTCTTCATTTATCATTCATATTTTCAAGAAAATTCGTATTTTTCAAGGAGATTCATATTTTCTTCAAAGGGAAAATCGTAATTCTCAAAGGCGAATTTTGTCAAAGGAAATTCATAATTTTGAAGCAAAATTCTTTTTTCTTCAAGGCAAAGGCGTATTTTCAAGCAAAATTCGTTTTTCTTCATTCACAAGGCGTATTTTCAAGGGAGATTCGTATTTCTCAAACAAAGGTAGATTTCTCATCTATTTGCAAAGGCGATTTCTCCAATCACATTCTTTTGCAGGTTAAAGTTCACAGTTCTCAGCAATTTGAAGAATTCAAGGGCGATTTTCACAGAAAAAGAGCATCATAAAAACGTCTTTTTAATCCTTCAATCTCATATTTCTCTCAAATTTCAATTCGCATGTTCCCGAAATTGGCAAAATTTGACAAGTCTCAGCATCTGGATCATTTCTATATAGCTTCCTCGAATTAAAATCGTGCGTTTGATTTTTCAGGAATTTTTAACTCCAGAGCATTCGTTCTCGAGTTTCTAATTTTCTCAACTCAAAAGTCTTTGCATGGTCGAGTAGAAGTCAGATTTTTGCATTTCTGACGTTCCGGGTTGTCTTAGAATCCTTTTCTGGACAAAACCCATATCTTAGATTTTTCGCCGAAAATAACTCTTTGAAAGGCTATTTTTAGCTTCAGCAGGTTATTTTTAGCTCTCAGAAATGTTGTCAGAATATAGCCGTGTTCACAATCAACAGGCGAGTTTTTCAGAGATAATGGCTGTCACTTCAGTTACGGAGCCGCCAAAGTTACCAGTGAGTGAAATGCTAGTTTGAGTATGCAAAGATTGTCAAGATTACTCAAGTTGTTGACATTCAGATACTGATGCAGTTGACAGCCTCGTTGAGGGGTTGATTGTTCGAGATCGCACTCAGTAGACTTCAGTTCCCACCTCTCAGGATAGACATTATACACAGGAGTTAACTTGGCGTTACCCTTTCAAGTTAACTGGCTGTCTCACCTCATGCATATCTATTCTGAGATTGACCTTGTTTACTTGGAGTTTCATTTAGGGTTTTTCGTTAACTGATGGGTGTCTTCCAGTTAACTTGTTTTCAATAAGGATGTGCATGCTCGCACACTTGTCCATTTTTAGATTAGATGTTTCGGTTAACTGAGGGTAGTTTCCCAGTTAACTGTATAGTTTACCTAATTAGGGTTTGGCGCATTGCTTGCATGCATTGCAAGAACTGTAGATGACACAAGGTGATTTTAGGGTTCCCTACACCTTGATGTATATAAATAAGAGCTTATGCTCATTTGTAAATAACTTTTGCTTGAGAGAGAAATATATGCCGCCTACCTTGCCCCCTCAATATTGCTCTTTGGTATTTGTTCATGTGTCTCTATTATGATTAAGTGTTATGCCACATAGGGTTTCATGCAATTGTAATGGTGGATTTTTATGTCTTGTGAATCTTTTATCATTTCAATCAAGTGTTATGCCACATAGGGTTTCGTGAGATTGTGATGATAAAATCGTTTTGTGAAGTCTTTACTACTTTCAATCAAGTGTTATGCCACATAGGGTTCCATAAGATTGGCGTGGTAAATTCCTCCCATAGTTAGATCTGTTTGAACATATTTACCATTGAGGTCAATTGTTATGCCACATAGGGTTTCAAGAGATTGAGATGATAAATCTGTTTTGTGTATCTTTACCATTGTGATCAATTGTTATGCCACATAGGGTTTCGAGAAATTACGGTGATAAATCTGTTTCGTGAATCTTTATCATTATAATCAAGGGTTATGCCACATAGGGTTTCGTGAGATTGTAATGATAAAGGCTGTTTTGTGAAGTTTTTACTATTTTGATCAAGTGTTATGCCACACAGGGTTTCATAAGATCATCTTGGTGAATTCTTAAATCTGTTTTGTGCCCAATAAGCTTGTTTAGATTGAGATGATAGTTGCGCCACCTTGCCTTCAAGTAGAGAGTCTAAACTTGTTTATCGTCCGATAGTCATCCCTGCTCCATTTCCTCATGCTCTGCTTTCTTGAGGAAACCCGGATGATTTAAAGTAGTTAGCTTAGTTGTAGTTAATGATCTGTGAAACGAAAATCCTTGGCAAGCGTTCTTGGTTTCTTAACTTGTGCCTCTTCCAGTGAGAACAAAAAAAGAGGACTTAGATTACTTCTTTTCCATGCATTCCAGCACAACGAGGGAGCTTCCCCTCCTAATTTGAAGAGCACTCATTGCGTAGTGTACATAGCTGTCCGTACAAACCTGCACTCCAGAGGTGTTAGATTTTACGCCAACAAAATGTTACTGCCACACTCCCATTGATGCTTGAGCCTCCAGCAGAACAGGGCCAGTTTAATCACCTGGTTGTATATGGCAAGCGTTTGGAGGAATGGGAGGAGTTCGTTGCTAGAGGCCGTTCCATGCTTATAGAGCTATATCAGTTGCGGTACAATGCACGAGAGCTCCGTCTACGTCTCTAGGATGAGGAGCGAGATATGGCGATTAGTAGACCCCAGGACAACATTATGATTGCTCACCTAAGTGTGGCATATGAATCAGTCACAGATGCAGAGGATAAAGAGGCTATCTACTCTTGGAAAACACAGTTGGTTTTTAAGACAAAGATAGAGGAAACTATGGCATCGAAGTTGGCTGAGAGTAAAGAGCACGTTACTAGTGCACTCCGGTTTGCAAGGACTTTAGTATCTCGCTTACCGTGCCGGTATCAAATTGAGGGTGGTGCATATGTTGAGCTTATTGATGTTCATTCAGAGCTCCAAGCACTCATTCATACTATTTTCAGTGGGGAGACCGTTGGCTGTAAGATTAATCAGCTTATAGTCATGTCAGTATTGTTCGATGAAGCAACCGGGAGCAGAGGTGAACTTCAGTCCCAGATCACAGCTGGTGAGGACATGCTACACAAACATAGCATACTTTGGCAGAGTATCAAAGCTCCAAATAGTGATTCAGTTAACAATCTCGTTGAGGGATTGGTTGCTCGAGATCACGGCCAGTAGACTTCAGTGCCCACTTCTCAAGATAGAAATTACACAAAAGTTAAACTTAGTGTTACCTTTTCAAGTTAACTCGCTGTCTAATCTCATGCATGTCTATTCTGGGATTATCTATGTTCACTTGGAGTTGCATTTAGGGTTTACGTTAACTGATGATAGTATTCCAGTTAACTTGCTTTCAAGAAGGATGTGCAAACTTGCACATTGTCCACTTAGATTAATTATACCAGTTAACTGATGGTAGTTTTCCAGTTAACTGTATAATTTGCTTTATTAGGGTTTAGCAATAAATCTTGCATGTATTGCAAGATTGTAGTTGACTCAAGGTGATTTTAGGGTTCCCTACACCTTTCGATGTCTATAAATAAGAGCTTTGCTCATTTGCACATAACTTTTGCATGAGAGAGAAATATATGTTGTGCCTACCTTGCCTTCAATATTGCTCGTTTTGTATCTGTTCATGAGTATTTACTATTATGATGAATTGTTATGCCACTTAGGTTTCATGCAATTCTGATGTGAATTCTTGCTTTAGTTAGATATAATGGCTAGTTTGATCGTAGATTGTATGTGTGTCTCACCTATGCAATTTATTGCCCTAGTTGGCTATCCTTCATGTTTTGTGTTCAATAAACTCGTTCAGATTGAGCTGATAGATGTGCCACCTTGCCTTCAAGTTGAGAATCTATACTTGGTTATCGTGTGATGTGTGTGAATAATAAATTTATTCAGATTGAGTTGATAGTTGCGCCACCTTGCCTTCAAGTTGAGAATGTGTACTCGGTTTATCGTGTGTTGTCATTTCCAATAAGCCTATTCAGACAAGCAAATAGTTGTGCCAACTTGCCTTCATGTTGTGAGTTTGTACCCGATTTATCGTCAGATAATCATTCCTGCCCCGTTTCCTTATGCTTTGAATTCTTGAGGGGATTGGATAGTTAAGTTACTTAGTTTTGTGTGTTGTAGTTAAGTCTTGCGAAACAAGAAAATACTTAGCTGCAACGTATATAGTTTTCTTGAAAGCCTTGTACCTCTTACAGCTGAGACAAAAAGACAGGATATAGTTTAGTTTATTTTCCTTTTCGAGCATTTTTGTTAAGCACAACGAGGGAGCTTCCCCTCCTAATTTGAAGAGCACTCATTGCGTAGTGTGCATAGCTGTCCATACCAACTTGCACTCCAGAGGTGTTTGTTGTAACGCCAACAAACTCTGTGCATATTGACATTATGGGCTGTTTATATATGTATACATGTACAAGAGAAGTAGTTACAATGATTATCTTTTATAAGACCATTCTATTTTGAACTATTGTGGTTTGCCTTCTGCTGATGTGTTGGCTTGGCTTCCTAGTGTGCACTGTGTGAGTTGGTTCTTTGTCTTGGTTCAAGCAATGGTAATGTAGACAAGTATGGTGACAACTGACATCTGAAATGAGGGTAGTTGCTAAGCCTGACTTGTGTAGTTGCCCTTTTCACTGTGCACCAAGTGGAGCACTGGTTGAGGTGTTGAATAGATGAGCATTGATCTTGTGAGATGATGGCACTAGACTCTACATAACAAACTTAAAATATGTGCCACAATGAGGATGTGACTATTAAGGCTATGTTTGGATCAATGGACATGTACAAAGCTTCAGGTATGTTTTGGGATGATGGATCCCAAATGACATAGGAATTACAAAAAGAAAAATACAACATTCCATATTTCTTGGACAAGTTTGCTATTTTGTTGGATCTAGATGGTTTTGGTAAAGGATAAAATTATGATGATCTCTTAGGTTTTGCACAAGATGGTTTCGACTACAAACAAACTTGTCAAATTGTTTTGGCTTTAGCTCGACTTGTTAGATGTACCTTTTCTAGCTGGTCCTCTAGCCACCAGGTTTTTGGATCACCCTAGGTCACCCCTCCACATTTCCGCATTTATTTCATACTTCAGCCTTATACCAAGCCTGTTTTCTCTACTGAATTATCTTAGAAGGCTACTTAAGATTGTCTTGAAGTTGTCCATTTTGTAATTTTGACTAGTTAATTGAGATTAGTGCCTTAGTCAAACTTGGCGGAAACTAGATTATCCATTTTGAAGCATTAACCCATATTCAAGGTTCTATTTCAATCTGTTTACATGCACACAAACTTAAGATATGTCTCAAGAATGAATCGTTAATGACATAGGACCTTGAGACAAAAATCCAAATGTTTTATTTTACTTGGACAAGTTTGCTATTTTGTTGGATCTGGATGGTTTTGGCAACGGGAAAACTTGTTGGGATGTCCCATTCTGCACAAATTGGTTTTGGATGCAAATGAACTTGTTGGATTATTTTGGCTTATAGCTCGATTTGTTAAGTATAAACTTTCCTAGCTAGTCCTCTAGCCATTGGATTTTTGGATTACTTGGGATCACCCTTGAACTTATCTGCATCTACTTCATATCTCTATCGTCTACCCCTGAACTTGTCTACATCTACTTCATATCTCTATGTCTTCTACCAACTTTGTTTTCTCTGGTAAATTATCTTAAAAAGGTGCTAGAGATTGTCTTCAAGTTGTATATTTAGGCAATATGACTAGTGATTTGAGATTAAGGGCTTAGTGATCCAAACTTAGCTAACTTTTATGATCATTTTGGAGTACTAACTCATATTCAAACTGTAAGAATTCCTCCTCTAGCCATTGGATTTTTGGATTACTCTGGATCACCTTTGAACCTTTTTGCCTCTGCTTCATACCTCTATCTTTTGCCAACTCTGTTTTCTCTAGTTAATTATTTTAGAAGGCTACTGATGGTTGTCTTCAAGTTGCATACTTAGGCAATATGTCTAGTGAATTGAGATTAGGTGTAATGTCCCCTTCTTTGACCTAGGCATTAGGGAAGTTCCATTAGCCTATTTATTCTCATAGGCTAATTTGGGGAATTGGAAAGGGAATAATTTAATGATGTAGGAGCATCCAAAGTGTAAGAGCAATCTTGCATCAACCAAAAAAATGTTGTTTCTTTTCAATAAGGGCTAAATTTGGCATATTCCTATTTTTAGTAAGTCTGTATTTATGCACGTATGGGCATGAAATCTTACACAAACCTCCAAAATGGTAAATTGAAGCCAATGGTGAAGAAATCACTTCAATATCATTTATCATTTGAGAGATATTTAAAATTTCAATTTTCAAAAATCTTGTTAAAAATGTTCAAAGTCAATGTTCCATGAGTCTCTGAGAAGAGGGCAGCGTCTCCCATGTGGGGGCAGATTTCCGGAGGCAGAGGGGACAAAGAGGTCTAAAGTTGGGGGCCAGGGGGTGTGAGAGGAGACTGTGAGTGTCTCGCAAAGTGCTGAATAACTAGTTATAGAGATGTTTAGAATATAGTCCGGTCGGCACAGCAGGTGTTAAAATTACAAATGTACAGATAAACGAAAATATGTGGAAATCAAATAAATATTAAAATTTGACAAATAAAATTGTCGAATTTGAGATTTCTATTATGTGAATATCGAAAATATGACATGTCACATCATAATATCATATCATAATGATAAAAATAAGTAGCATGAGTACATTGATAGTTTGATATCATAATCAAAATAAGTACAAAATGCAAAAATGTAGTTAAGGGAGGCCTCTAATCATCCCCAAACTCCTCATCACTCGAACTACTAGAATCCTCGCGATCAAGCACTGCCAAACTAATACCAACCAACCCTGCATCTGAAGCCGAAACTGCAGCATCCTCATCAATCTGTGCTGGCTCCTCTGGGTCTACATCCCACCGTGCTGCTGGACTCTCTTTGTACAAAAGTGATTTGCGGTCAATGAGACGCAAAGCACTATGTACAGCCACAAGCTTCTCTGCTCTCCTAGAGGTAAGTCTGTTCCTCTTAAGAGAGTGGATGAAGCTATATGTAGACCAGTTCCTCTCAGCAGCTGAAGAACTAGAAACCTGAGATAACAATCGAATGGCTAGAGTGGTAGTCAAAGATCCTGATCCATGGCAAGTCCACCACAAAATTGGGTCCTCCTGCGCCATAGTTCGCATATCCATCTTGGCTGCATCTGAATAACCTCTAAGAGTGGCAAATTTGGTCCACTCAGTGCGAATCACACTGGCATCTACATCATCATACATCCTCTCAATGCACCTAAAGAACCCTGCCTTCACCTCTGCATCCTGTATCGGTGTTACTCTACGAGGCCTAGTCAAGTACCACTTAGGATTAAGTGCATAGGCTGCCATGTGCAAGGGAGTGTTGAGCTTCTCCCATCTCCTGTGAATGATTGGCTGAATGTGCTCGTGGTAGAATGCTAATGTAGGGTCCCTCTCTCGCACAACAGCCCTCATCTGATCAAGCATAGAATCAATGCACTCATACACCTCTCCAAGGCTAGGTGCATCCGCATCCCCATACCTGATAACCTGGAAAACTGGTTTAATGATGGCAACAATATATTTTGCATCAGCCCAAAACACATCGCTCTTCACTGTATCCTTCACCTTCCTCCCATGCTCTGTCCTAGACTCGGCCCACCTACTCCAATCTGCTGTCATGACCATGAGTTGCAGTGCCTCTTGCAACTCAATCATTCTATCTAAGAGAATGAAATAAGAACCATATCTCGTATCAGTAGGTTTCAGGAACTCCTTCTTAGCGAAGGTCCTAAAAAGTGCATGTGATGTGTGGTGGTTGCAGATAAACATCTGCACATCTCTCGCATCATGAACCACTGCTCTAATCCATTCAATCTTTCCCATGTCCTTGAGTGCATTGTTCATGGCATGCACACAACATGGTGTCCACCAGATATGCCTATAAGTAGCCTCAATAAGTCTCCCTGCAGCTTTGCACACATGCGCAGCATCTGTCACAACTTGGACCACATTTTGTGGCCCAACCTCCTCAATAGCACCTCTGAGAACCTCAAACTGAAAATCAGCATCTTTGCGATGCCCTGAACAATCAACTGCCTTAAGAAAATATGGGCCCTCAGTACATGTAACCATGATGTTAATGAGTGAACGATGGCTAATGTCCGTCCACCCATCCATGACTATGCTACATCCTGTCTCAATCCAACACTCCTTCATCTTCTCCAGCAACAAATTGATCTTGGAATAGTTCTTATCCAAGATCGCGGTCCTCAATTTCGTCTCACCTGGTGGCACATATGATGGTCCTCCCTTTGCCACCATCGATATCATATCCTTAAAATAAGGAGATCGGGCAACATGAAACGGGATGCCATTGGCAAAGAAGAACTTGCCAATGGCATCATCTATCTCATCCTTGAGCTGCACATTAAACAAATCTGCAATGGGGTTACTTTGAGTTTGACTTTGCACTTTCCGTTTCCCCCTCCCCTCTCTTGCATAGGCACTAGAAGAAGAACCTGGTGTCCCTCCTACTCTCGTCTGCAAAGTATGGCTAGATCTCTGTTGTTGGCTATGCTGAAGCTGTGTCCTATGAGACAAAGTAGTAGGCACAGGTGCAACTGGAGTATCATCATGAACACCCCATAACTTATTTATTTCAATTTTGAATTTCAGGTTTTCCGGTTTTAATAAAAAACGACATATGCCCACACCTTTTCCTTTAATGAAAAGGAGGTGTGCATTAACTCTAGTGATGCTGCCATACCACCCACCACCACAAAAGTTGCACTTCCACCTCCTTGTGCCACCAGTTGTTGCCGCTTGCGGTTGCCTGCTTAGATCTTTTGTTGCAAATTGTTTGAGAGGGGAAGTGGGATCAAAAGGACCCCTAGCATACTTTGCCAATATTGCAGAAGGGCAATTTACATTACTTGCTTCACTTGCCATGGAACTAGTTTGGACTTCATGCTCATCCCCATGGTCATCCCCCTCAACCCCAGGTTCATATTCAGGATCAACATCACTATGTGAATGAGCTTCATCCTCACTCATGTTGATGTCATCATTGTCATGAGAGCTCATTGTGACACTGCAATAAACAAATAAATTCTATAAGTGCCTAGTTTCAGCCTAGTTTCTGTTTAACAAATTTGAAAATAAAATTTTAAAATTTCATGATGAATCTTGATGGAAAGATGAAAGAAAAAAAAATGAGCCTTGAAATGAAAATGAAGAATATGAATATGCATTTGCAGCCATGTATATGAAATTATGATTAAATTTTTAATCATAATTTCATAGATATGTGGCTGCAAATGCATATTCATGTTTTGATTTTCATTTCAATGCCCATTAAAAACATCAAACTACATTTTCAAAATGAATCTAAAAACTTGGAAAACAAAACAAAAAAAAATTGAAAAAACTAAGAAAAACAGTCATAAAATCCTACCTTGTGCTTGAAAAATCCTTCAAAATTGGTGTAGAATGCTCCTCCTCTTCTTCTTCTTTCTCCTTCTCACCCCTCTTGCACTTGCAGCACCTCAAACTCACTCTTTCACTCACTCTTCTCACTGGTTTTCCTCTTCTTCACCTAGCTGCTCCAAAACATCAAATGCATATATGAGTAAAAAAGAAAGCAATTTGAGAGTTTTATTTCATTTAGAGGCTTTGAGATGGGTCCCATAGGCCTTTAGGGTTCGGCCCCATGCACAAACTTCAAGAAAAATAAAAGATTTTAAAAAAAAAAAGCACTTTAAAATGCGTCCCAGCGCGGGAGACTC
>VDFB02134860.1:0-12415 GCA_007258455.2 Sequoia sempervirens
CAATGACAATCTCTAAAAATCTACAACATAGGCATCACTCAACCACATTGTTTCAGCTATGCTAACTCCTTAAAGTGAAGTCCTCAATCTTTTTTATCAAACCTCTCTATCAATTTTTCTGTGAACTTTGCATAAGAGGTAATTTGGGCATGTCCCATGGTGCCACCACTCATGAGAAACCCCACCTAAATGAATGGAAGCATACTGTATTGACTCTAATTCAGGCATGGGATTAAGAGTAAAATAAGTGTCCACCTTTTGGACCCAAGCTCTCATTGAAATCTTTCCAGACCCATTAAAGTAAGGAAGATTGAGTTTTCCTACTTTTATTTGTAGCTCATTATTATGCTCTTTATTTCCCCTGTTGGGCGTATGATTCATCTTGAGATCCATATACTCCCAAAGTGATATGTCATGCTGGAAACTAGGCCCTACATTTATCCAATCTTGTCTAAAATTTTCTTTCATCTCAACTAAGGTAAGCTCATGATTGGGTTGTGCCTCTAATCTTGGTGGAAATATGGGCATAAGAGGCCTAGCCATGGATACCCCATTCTATTGGTTGGTTACTCTACGTTGTCCCATGTCATTTCCTTGCCCCGAATGATCCAATCTCTGTACTAACTATGCTAATTGTTGATTAGTCTCATGAGCACGTTAGGTTGCTCTTTCTTGACCCCTAACCACTGCATCCAGGAGTAGCATCAAATGATCTTTCTCACCATTATTTATTTCATCTTCTTCACTCCTTTCACCAATCTTTTTAGGACTTGTTGATCCAACACTGTGTGTTTCAAAGTGTTGTTCCTATCCCTCAGAAGGCCAATGTTCCCATAATTCCTCTTCATGTATCCTTAATATTTCACGGTACCTTCTCTCTCTATCACTAATGCTCATAGAATGTCTTTACCCACTAGCTAGTAGAATTTTTTTTGCTTTGATACCACTGTAATGGTCACCCCTGATTTTTTTAAAGTTCACTTTCTATTGGTATGGGGTCTTTTGTTGATGGTTTATTGTTTGTTTCATGTATCTTTCATGATTTTCATTGCATGCATGATATTGATAACATAAAGAAGGAAAACTAGAAAGGAACTTTGTTTTTCAAATAGGAAATCACTTCATACAATAGATTACTTGATAACTACTCAAAATCAGACTTTTTACAAACATATATCAAACTTGGTAATATTTAGTTTAGACCTGATAAAGGCTTCAAACAATAGCATAGTCACTCAAATATTGCATCATTTGATACCCACAAGATAGCCAATGAACCCCTTGAAAATCCAACGCTAATAACCAACTTCTCAAGCTCCTTGAAAAAGGCCTATACATGAACAAGCCTAGAAACCAGTCAAACACCCAAAATAGGGTGGCCTCCCAGGAGGGGAAATCTACCCTAGAAATTCATATTTCACCCAATAAAATCAAATGAACACTTGCAATGGGATGACTTGATGAGAGGGTTCCAATGAAGCAACATCCAAAACGAGAGGGTTCCAATGAACCTTTTACCATTTTCTATCCCTATAAAAGATAATTTCTAGAACTTCAAGAAATAGCTTCAAACCTCTGAAAATAGCCCTAAATTACCACCAAACCCAAACAAAAATGAAGCCAATAGCTCAACACACCAAATACCAAAAAAACACTTCAAAAATACTCGAAAGTCTTCATCTTTTCACTCCCAAAATACTATAAACCATCAAACTGTGAAGCCCTAGGTGATTCGTGTGTTAGAACCACTCTAAATCCAGTTAGGGTGGATCTCTCAACATCGAAACCAACTCCAATGATGAGGGTTTTCATCCTCAACACGCAATAACAATATTCTAGAAATAATCTAACAACATCCTATTATGTTGTCAACTCGGAGATGTGCAAATGAGGCCCAAAAAGGGGTTTTAAAGAGCCAAAAAGAAATTAGGGCAAACAATTTCAAATCCTCTTTCCCTCTAAAAGTCAACGACCCCTTCATGAGCACTTTATTTTTAATTATTAAAAAAAAACACCTTATACCTCCCTTGGGCATCCATGCTCATAAGGAAACTATTTCGCTTTGGTTGCCTTTTAAAACAATGTAAAGTCATTACATTAGGCTTCAAGGTACTTTTTGCATGACCCCTTGACCCCTCCACTTAAGTTAAAGTAACTTTATTAAAATATATTAAGTGAGAAATATAAATAATAATTAAATCAAACCTTAGCCATGCCAATCCCCAAACTGGAAACATTGTTGAAGTAGCCTTGGCCAGGACCAATTACCAAAAATAGACTTACTATTTATAGCGCTGCTAAAAATAGTAAATACTCCAAATCACCCAACTGGCATTAAAACTGAGAAACACTATGACTTACTATAAATAGTAAGTGATGGAATTGGCCCCCTACTAAAAATAAAACGTCCTGCCTGAAACACTGAAAACCACCACAAATGGAAGTTGGCTTTGAGTCCCCTTACCAAACTCCACTTAGCCTATGAGAACTCTGGAATAGGCTAATGGAAAACTCCTTTGTTCAGAGGCAAGGAGGGGACATTACATGAAACATCACACCTTTCAAGTAAAACATCAAGCATCGTCTGCTTGTTGTAGAGGTTATGTATACTACTAGAAGATTTCCCATCATTATCTTTAAATGCCTTAGCAATTAACTTGCCAAACATTCCTACAAGTGAGCTTTTTATCTTATATGATTCACCACCAAAATGAGGCATCAAAGTCCCGATAATTGTTGACAGGAGCTTTGGCATTCAACCTACAAGAAATTTGCCTACATTTTCAGCACCATTAGCATCCCTATGAAGGCTCCTAAGAGAGATGTCAAGTTGTTTTGATGTTTTTTGTAGTGGTTATTTCTTGTGAGAAAGTAGTTATAATAACTACCTCTTCTTCGTACAAGCAATTTCTCTATTCATTCATAACTCAAAACTTTGGGTTGTGAATTTTCACAACCCAATTTTGTGTTGCCAGTGGGCTGTGATTTTTCACAACCCCCTTTTATGTTGTGGGTTGTGAATTTTCACAACCCCATTTACTTTCATTCTCTCACCTTTTCATTTTTTTTTAATTTTAAATTTCATCCATTTATTATTCCCATTTAATTACTTATTTTATTTTTAAAAAGTAATTGGATGTTTCACCACCGCAATATGTAAGCATGTTACAATTGGACGCCACAGAACAATTACTCAATCAAGCATTGTCTCTATAAATTCCTGTGTGCCAAAGCTCAAATTTGATCATGATTTTTGATATGTTGGATTTAATTGGCAAAGAGACCTAGAAACTTGCTTATTGCCTTTACAAGTTCGTCGATGAAGGGAATAGCGATAACCTTCAACTGGATTCATATTTTTTGTTGAAAATTTGCCACATTGCTAAGTATACCACCATGACAAAACCCACTAAGCCATTTTGTTCCATCATTATTATTATTTTTTATTTAATTGTTTTCGTAACCTAGCTAGTGAAAAATTAAAGTTTTAATATCTCACAATTCATAAAGCTTTTTGACTAAAAAATTGGCCACATTGGGCAGAATACCAACAAAAACATTCCCATTAAAGGAATTTACACCATCTATCATAGATTTTAATTTTATTTTTTTGTAAATCATGCCAATTTTCATAATTGCTCTTGGGCTTGAGCTAGAACAACAAACAACCGCCTTTGAATTTGGTGTCAATTTTCAAATTCAAATACTGCCAAATGCACGCCATTTTTTGTCTAAAGAGTTTTTGTTTACACCAGGTTCGTGCTTTCATTGTAGAGCCTCTCGGCTAAAAAACCCAATAGATTATGCATTTAAAGCATAATATTTATAACATTTACATCCTATACAACATATAGGCATTCACATGCATAAAAAATACAACTGAAAACCCTATAGGTTAAGCACTTACATAACATTGAGTGTAAGAATTACATCGTATATAATAGATATGCAATGAGACATAAACAATATAATTGAATACCCCATATATGCACTTACAACATCATGGGTAGGACATTTACATCATTTACAACAGATGTGTGTTCACATGCATAAGCAATATAACTTCAAACTCCCTATATGCATAAACAATATTGACATCCTATACAACATATATGCATTGAAAGACAAACAATATAACTAAAAACCCTATCAGTTATGCACTAATAACACAATGGATATAACAATTACATCATATACAATAGATATGCATTGAGAGGCATAAACAATCTAACTGGAAACCCCATAGGTAAGCATTCCTAAGCATAAACAATATAACAACAAATTGCATTGGCATGAATAGAATATGTTAGACCAGTATAATACCTAAAACTTTATGCAACTTCGTTGTGCTAGTCTTCTGCTATTGCTTTGTCTTCTTCTATTGGCGCCTCCAAAATAATATAGAGTATAAAATTGAGAGGAGAAAACATGATGAAATTGAGAAGGATTGAATGGATGCAATGCATAATTGAATTGGTAAATCTAATCATATATTTACTGTTGTTAAGTCTTTAATTTTTATCCTCTTTTGAATTTTCAAATATGTTTTCTGCCTTAAATTGTAGAGTTCGTTGAAATTGCCATACATTATAGAGTGAAATGGTTTGGTCAAATGATTTAATGGTATAGATTGTTTCATTTTTCTCCTCATATTTTAATGAGATTTTTGGGGGCCTTAAAGCTTTTTCTTTGGTGGATGCAAGTGGACATGTTGGAGGAAGTGACCAATAGGTGGGCGGTTGAATTTGACAGATGGGACACATGGCCATCTTTTATGTTACAATAGTATTTACTTACTGGGAAACAAACTGTAACATGAGCATTTTCCTAAATGCGGCTATAACTCAACAAAAAATGAAGGTTCGTGAAAGGCAATTAAAAATATGTGTTTAGATCCGATTTGATTTAGTGATGGGACATATGGGTTTCATTAATGTTGACGTGGCAATTACTTTTTGGAAAATAAATCTATGAAAAGGGCAGTCAATGTATATGTGCATGAGACTCTTTGTTTTAGTTGTTTTAAATGTGGGTGCTAATTTTGATGCTACGATTCATATTTGATCACCTTGGATTGCTTCTAGGTTGTGTTAGATGCTTAATGAATATTCTTTGATATGTATGATTGTGATGATCTTTTTTGGAGACAAATATAAACCATTTATAAAATAAATATTACATGTACAATGATTGACCAATATTTATTTACTTTTTGGATAAAAGTTGTTCTACAACTGATTAATGAGATGCCCCACCATGAGGCCGAGCCAAATCTACTTTTGTCCTCACTATTAGATCCCATTCCACTTTCGGACCCTCTCCTCTACCCACCTTGAAAAGTGGGAAATCCAAATCCCTAGCTACGAGAGGACCCAAACTGCCAGCTATTCGCTTTAAACTCTTCTCATTCCGTAACTCCAAGGGGAGCCCATACATTCCAATTCCGACATTTTCAATAGACGAGAACTGATGTAACTCCAAGGGGAGCCCATACATTCCAATTCCGACATTTTCAATAGACGAGAACTGATGAAAGTTAGAAAACCTACTTTCCGTGCAACAACCTTCATTTCGAAGATTATTATAGAACCATCCTTGTTTTGCTAAGATCTGGAGTTTAAGTCCACAAAAGGGAGTAAAACAACAAAATGACCTTTATGCAAAGGAAGGATATTTACCTTCACTTTCCGTTCGGGCATAATCCAATCTTAGATCTCTCTTTTATTAACCACTTGTTTGCACAAAATCGTACCACTGCTCCAGACAGAGAAGGCTGAGCCACTTTATTGACTAGGTAGCTGTGTATCCAAAATCACCTCCAATGGGTCCCCATCCACTCCTGCTAGCTGAGACCAAACAGTAAAAAGCACATTTGACCTCTTGTCCTCGACCTTCCTTTTCCGTGCATTGCCCTTATTTTCTCCTCTCTGCCTTCACCATAGAGCTAGTATATTTGCATGTAGAGTGGGTCACGCCCAAACCCCTGTATTTGAAATTCAACATGGTTTTCTAAAACTACCTATTGGGCGCACATTTCTCTCTACTTTTTGCATCTATATGGGTACTCCAAGCTTTCTTATTATGTTCTCCATTTTTTTTATGCTTCTTGTGCTAGCAAAATCTGTTGAAAAATGAGGTGTTTTCTTAGTTTAATACTCTTTAAAACTTTTTGCTGATCTAAGTAAGTCTTTTTTTTGTTACATATATTCTTTGTGGATGATTATCTTGATTAATCCATTTTACTGTTATTGCAGGTGTGAAGAAGATTGGTAAAGATAGAAGAAGCATTATCAAGCAAGAATTGGAGCTATTGTAATTCAGAGATTGAATAATAGAATAATTCTTGGTGGAGTTTTTTCCCGAAAGGGTTTCTCCACGGTACATCTTGTGTAATCTTTCTAATATCCTGTTTAGTTCTATCAACTTCTCTGCAGATTCTGCTTGTAAAGGAGAAGTTGTAGCTTCAATTGGGACACTAAATGCATGAAGCTTACATGTTGTAAGTTTTAGTCTTCACTGAATAACTCAACTTGAAGGAATATGGCATACCTTTTCAAGGGCTTGAGCTTGTGCATTGTAATTATCACCATTTGGAGATTACAAGGTTGCATATTGTCTCTATATCTCATTCAAGTTGAATAGAGTTTTGATAATATCCCATATTCTTTTCCATAATTTATATGCACTAATTTCCATTGAAACATTTAAAAGAACAGCATCAGCAAGACATGACCTTATTGTTCCTCTTGCGTTCTTATCTAACTTAGCCCAATCTTCATCTGAAATAGTTGTAGGTCTCTTTGTCTCATTATTAACCCCTAACTACTGATCTCTTTCTTCAAGACGATCTTCCATTTTTAATTTCCTCATTTTTCAACAAAATCCTCTTCTAATTTGTTTAATCTCTCCTCACAATTGGAAGATTTTTTCTTGCTTCTTCAAAGTTCATGCTTTTAATTTGTTGTTTCTACTTCATTATGACTATCTGTCGAAAAGTTACTTACTGAGGAACCTTCTCCTCTTGCACTTGCTAATCTAATGAGGGGCATACATTTGAAAACAAAAAACTACCGACATACCACATAAAACCACATCAAATTAAACAATTAAACAAAGCTTTGATACTAAGCTAATCCATAAGCATGACAAATGTTCCACTCCTTGTTATATTAACACAAATTCTAAATGTCTCAATCAATACTAAACTAATCTACTTACAATTTATAAAAAATATAAACAATCCTACAAATCATTAAATTGAATTTGTTATGTCTAGAACAACATTGAGGAAGATTATCACCTATTAAGAGAGCACATAAATTAATTTGAAGAAACCTAACATGATTGAGAACTCCAACAAAATGAGATTATACCACCTCTACCTGATATATTTACAACTTAGTTGAGGCCTTCATGAACATCTTACTAAGATGAATATAATCCAAACACCTAAAGAATGACATTATTCCTTGGTCTTCTCAATTACACTTCAACGTTTACACAACTATTAAATTATTACAAAATGCAAAAATGAAGAATACAATGCTTACAAAACACCACCTACATGCTTCAAAGGGGTCATTTACATATGTGTATTGGTTACAATGGAGTTTCTAAGACAAGTCAAACATCCCTAAAATTTAGTGCAAATACTTCTTTTCCCCACGAAATCCGTCGTCATCAAATGGCTTGATGGTGAAATAGATATGCAAAATAGGCCAAGCTGATCCTAAATGTTTTTTTTCAAAGATTACTGAACTCAAAAGGTAAGTACAATTAATAAGAAATAAAATATAAAGGGACAAATGTAATTAACCAAAACTGAAAGTGGAACTTCAAATATATTTTATATAAAATTATTCTCTGATATATTTGAAGGTTTAAAAATATTTTAAATTTTCTTATCAATTCACTTCATTAGAGCCATTTGAGAATCCAAACCAACCCCAACCATACTGAACACAAATTGAACCATAGCCAACTATTTGTGAGCGCTGACTTCATAGCCATCCGTTATATCTAACTAAGCACATTGCGTTGCTTTCGTAATAACCGATCATCCCTTTCTTTCCTTTCACTCTTATTCATGATAACCGATCTTCCCTTTAACTCTTCTATTTATGGTTGTGCTTTTTAACCTAATCCGCTCTCTTCCATTGTTTAAATGATAATCATTGTGCATAGGTCTAACTATTTTTTTTTTTCTCTAGATTGCCATATTGCATCATTTAGAGTGGTTATTTAGTGTTTCTCTTCTGCAAGAATCATTATTTTCAAGTGACTTGTAAGAAATATCCCGCCATTATCAAAAGACTTGGAATACTCTATCTGCTCGTCTAAAGGTCAGAATCAAATATTCGAACATCAGATGTAGCCCTAACATACTCCAAAATGCACTGAGAATGGATGCCAGAAGTTACATGTATCCAACCCAAAATCAGAAAACAATAGCTGAGGAAACGAATATTAGACATCTGATGTAGCCTTAACATTCTCCAAAATGCACTAAGAATGGCAGCCAGAAGTTACGTGTATAGCCAACCAAAAATTAGAAAACAATGGCCAAGGAAATGATATTGCTTAAGAATGAACACATCAAATTGATGTTTTAGCTCTGGCTCAAGACAAACCAAAAGCCACAGCCAGAATAAATGGATAAATCATAGTTTAAAAAATTGGATCCTTTACTGCCACCCCGAGCACCAATCAAATATGGGTATTATGTACATAGCCAAACCTTTTACAACATATGTACAACTTAAAATCACATGGAAGGGCAAATTTATCCTAGCTGCAACCAGCAATGGAATAAAGGAACAAGTTGACTTGAAATCTGGACCACTCTCCAGCTTATACAAGGCCAAAGCAACCCATTGAAATAATGATTCTTTCCTTCTAAGTAGATATTGCAGGTTGGCAGGATTCTATACATAAAGAACTAAATAATGTTACATTTATCGGACATACTATTCCTCACCACTCTGACTAACGAACAAAATACTGGTGATAAATCCAGATGAGTTGGCCCAATTTGACAGTTTGTCTCCAAGATAGGAATGCCGCCAGTTTCTCTCAATCTCATTCATGAAATCAAATTAGTTGCATGTGAAACAGTTTACTTTGGAACCAAATGGCATAAGAACGCAGATTCTACTGTTATGTCAGTTTCATATTTACACCATGAATATCAAGATTTAGATTGCAGACTTTAATATCTGCTAGGTAAGAATAAACAACACTGTACATTCAAGCAGCTTCGCTTGAAATAGGTCAAGAATGGATTTGCTTGAATGCATAATGTCAATTAATCTCCATATATACACGCTCCTCACTCTGCATATAAAAACAAAAATATAATAGTTTAGTATAACAATTCTTAGAAGCTGCTTACTCAACCAAGCATGGATATACAAAATATATCATACCTTGCTCGCAAAAGAACATGCCCCCAAAGGCATCCTCGTGATTATCCTCGCCTGTCGAGCTACTTTCTTTAACAGAGAAATCTTCAGTCTTAGTATCTTCTGCAGTTTCATTCTGTAAGGTATCCCCATCATCTACTCCACCTGAAAGACTATCTTCTTTACCATAGGAATCTACACTCTTAGCTGCTTCTTGTGATTTGGATTTATTATTGCATTGAAGCAAAAGAATTTCGTGCAAACACTGTTTTGAGATGCTTGTAGTCTGCAGTACTGAAGAAGGTGAAATGGTTTCACCTTCGGCACTAACATCCCAAGTACTTGAACCAAATGAATCAGAATTATCATCGGAAGACAAGTTCTGATTGCCATTTGTCCCTACATGGGCCCTCAGGCCATTTACATAGTCTTCATCTATAACTCCTAAATTACCCGCACTCCTAATTGAATCTCCTTTTCTAAAGTTATGGCCATGAACAAGAATATTTGAGTCCCTATGTATGTGTGGGTAACTCTCAAATGCCTGCATCTCAGAAACATCACCCTGGTTCCATCCAGTTACGTCAATGTCAGGCAATTCAAAGGTTGAACCGTTTGTCATTTCAAAAGCAGACTCTGAATTTGAGCAAGTTCGTACCATGAAATCTGAGAAAAGGGTCAAGAAAAATAAGAAATGAGAGACGGCCTAGAATAAAAATTCATCAGGGGTTATTCTATACTTGTCTGAATTTTGGAAGAAAATCAAAGTTGCTAATCATGATGAACTTAAACTAATCATGATGAACTTAAAACCAAGATTACAGCTTGCATACCAGACACATTGTCATGAGAGCTACGCCTAGAGTTAAGATGCCGGATTTCAGTACTTTCTACACCAGTGTCATTAGTTACAGTGTGTGTACATCCATTCGTTATCTGATTGACTACTAGAGCTGATGCATCTGGCAGGTTACCCGTCACAACATTGCTGCACAAACCACAACAATAAATTAGAGTAGTGAATCGTAGTATTGATACTTTAAAAGTCATAAAACAGGCCATGGTTAAAGATATTGCCATACTAGAAATTTTCATATTTTTACTATTGCACTCTTTATGTGTCTCTTGACTAGGGAGCATTCAGAAGAACTGCGTTGAGCAATAGAAAACCTATAAACATTCATTTTCGAAGGATTTCTTAAAACAATATTGAGATTATAATCCAATCAAAACAGAAGGAGATAAGGTGAAAGTTTGATTAAAGTTATTATGGAGAAGAGCATGAGCAAAAGGAAAAAGGAACAATAAAAGGAAGGGCATTAGGCAAAAAAATTAAAGGGAAAACAGAATAAATCCCTTGATCCACAATGTTCGAGCAATAAAGAAAAGGAGAAAAGAAAATAATTCTCCAGTAAACAATCAAATAACAATGGAGTCAAACATTAAGAAACCTCCACTCCATATAGCAAAAGAGAAGCAACCAGTTGATACCAGCAAGGAAAAAAGCATCAGGGAAATTAATAACCCCCACCACTTTTGCAGTGTGGATAGGAATAAAAAGAATGAAGCAAAGGGAATGTCAAAGCCCAAGCCAAGTGCTCAAAAGTTGAGGCTAAAGACAAATGCCAAAAGAGACAAAGATGTGACAAAAGAACAAATCTTAATAAAGAGCATGGCAACTGAGGATGTGAGCAAGGAAGATGTAGGCAGAGTCCAACTGTAGCGGTGGCTATTGCAAGGGTAGGTTTGGGTTTTGGGTTGGCAGCAGATGCAAAGCAATCCATTGAGCAAGGTGGGCTGGTTGTTGTAGATGGCGAACAACAAGTTCTAGTGTTGGACAAAGAGATGGCTGCTGAGCTCGATATGGGTGTCTAATGGGGTACTCCATTAACAGAGGATGTCAATACTTAGGCTTCCTGAGCCCCCATCTTGGCATGGATCCTCACTTTTTGTGCTTCTCATTTTCTTTCATGCTGTCTCCTTGAAATAATTTCTTTAAACTTCTGCCATTTTATTTTTTGATAATATACTCTTAGAAGCAAATTGAATTGCAACTCTAGCCCCATGTCCCAAACATTGAGCTTATATGGACAAATTCTTTCTTTTGCTATCTTGTACTTCAGTTGTGTGCTTTTTGTAATGGTTTTGTGTTAATGCTCTACTAATTTATCCATGCTCACTGCCCATAAGGACACTTTTTATGGGTGAGGGTCCCCAGTTAACTAACCCATTTAACCATCCAAAAATAAATTACAAACTAGGAAAGTGTGCTTATCAAATATGATCCGATGAGAGAAATCCATTTCATCCATCAATGTATTGTAAGTTTGTAACAATAGTTTGTAAGTTGTTTTTAGGAAAATATGGTGAAAACCAAGCACGAAGCTGTCTAACACGGTCAATCCCAGCTAAGCCTAAGTGAACATTCTAATTTCTACATATGAGGATGGACAAGACCCTGATCATAAGAACCCTTCTACCAAAGTGATATAAAGCAAAATAGCATTTGTTGCCAAATAATCATGACTCACCAGTTTTGACAAGTTTCCCCCAGAAAAACAGCTGTTTTTTCAATTGATTAGTCAACCAAAAAACTTGGTAAATTGCATTTTATTTTTAAATCATGATTAAATGGCAGTTTTCAAAAAAATTATGATTTGTTTTTCTATTAAATCCATCTCTGGGACATTTTTGCTCATTCTTGCAGCAAATTTTATCAATTTTCTCTGAGCAGTTTCGGACAAAATTTGACAGTTTGACTGCATTTGAGGGAGATTGGTTAAAAATGATAAAATCATGAAAAATGGCACACACCATGAAGGTCCACATGGCCTCAATGGCCTTAATTTGGTCTTGGCCCCTTGACTCTCCTAGGAACTCTGCCCCCAAACCCCTTTGAGGGGCACACCACCTCAACCCTATTACAGACTCTAGTGCCCCCAGACCACTACTCTGCTTTTCCAAAGCAAAAAAAAATATTTTTGGCTGTGCCAGATGGGAAAAAGCAGTGATTT
>VDFB02134861.1:0-12932 GCA_007258455.2 Sequoia sempervirens
GATTCTCCTTTGATAACCTTTATATATATTCTATTCTCATTGCTCTTTAGTCTAATATTGATTGATCCCTTTCTATGTCCCCCTCCCCCGTTTCTAATTCTAGTTAGTCTTTTTATTTCCATAAGTCTTGACAAGAAGGGACACATCTCTTTGAATAGAGATGCCCCCTTTGCATACTTGATGTCTCTAACTAATAATCCTTGTGTTTAGTAATAACACATTTAATTGCCACCACCATAGTCTTCAGCAATGGGGAACTATCTAGCTTAGGCACTACTTCATTTGACTATTAATAGGTAGCCACCCTTTCATGACTTCTACAGGCTGACTCAACTTGGCATTCTCTTCACAAAATGTGGTAGTATATAATAATGCAGAGGATGGAGATACTTGATGATGACCAAAGACTTAATCGTATAACCTGTCATAAGTCACGATATTACAATAATATTTAATGAGCTCCAATAATATCCATACTCGACAATAAATCATGTGCTTGATTTACACATAATCCATGGCTTCCTTAATAGGTTATTATCGCTATACAAATGCTTGACATAGCATCAGGGAGCAGTCACAACAATGGCAACATTGATCACCAAGATCATCGATATACATTTACACTTCAACATTGGCAACACACCCGACTCCCTCTAACAGAAGTAGGAAAGGTTACGTGATAGAATACTTTTATCTGGTGCAAGTATAATTCCCCGATAATAGTCATTGTGAACCTTAGAATAATTGCATATGCCAGGTAAGATGTGACGGTGAAGAGAACCAACTTTCAAGATAATGCTAATGTTCTCAACATCAGTTAAAATCTTTATTTTAAACTTGGATATAATTGTATCTCTTTTATTATATTTTAAAATATTGTGTATTTCTATATATCCATTATAATAATAGTCATAATTGTCATTAATTAAAATTTCATATTCAATAATTATAATATTATTATTTATATTGATTTTATTGGTTTACCTTAATTATATATATTTTATGTTTAAATTGTAGTATATGCATTTTGATATTTATAATAATTATAATTATAATATTGTCTCTATTTATCCATTGTAATGATTATAGTCATTATATTTATAATTTAATATTTGATAATAATATTATTATTTTTATTAATTGTTCTATATACATTATTATAATTATAATAATATTATATCATATTTTATATCTGACCATTATAATTATAATATTATCAATGATAATTATAATTATACTGATATTTTAAATTACCTTCTTCTATTTTTATATTTTTGATATTAACTTAGTATTCTAATACTACGTATTTTGGTTACGATTTCGGGGACATGATTGTGTGTGTGTGTGTGTGAGAGAGAGAGAGAGAGAGAGAGAGGGAGAGATGGAAGGAGAGAGAGGGGGAGGGAGAGAGAGAGACTTGAGAGGATAGAAAGAGAGAGAGAGAGATACAGAGAGAGAGAGGGAGAGAGCTTAGGAGAGGGAGAGAGACCCAAGAGGGAGAGAGAAAGAGAGAGGATAGAGGGAGGGAGAGGGCAGAGACCCAGAGGGATATGGAGAGGAGTGCAGTGTGTGTGAGAGATAGAGCCAAGAGAGGGAGAGACCTTGAGAGGAGATGAAGAGGAGAGAGAGACTTGAGAGGGACAGAGGGAGAGAGAGACTTGAGAGGGAGAGAGGGAGGGGGGAGAGGGAAAGAGAGAGTCCTAAGAAGTACGTGGAGAGAGAGAGAGACTTGAGAGAGAGAGGGAGTGGGAGAGACCTAAGAGAGAGAGGGAGGTGGGGAGGGAGGGAGGGAGACCTAAGAGGGAGATGGAATTGAGATGGAGAGAGAGTGGGAGAGAGAAACTTGAGAGGGAGATGGAGTGTGTGTGTGTGTGTGCGTGTGTGCTCGTGCATGAGAGAGAGAAAGAGAGAGAGATCAGGAGAGACCTAAGAGAGATACGTAAGAGGTAGAGAGACTTAAGAGGTAGGGAGACTTCAAAGGGAGGGAGAGAGAGGGGGGATATGGAAAGTGAGAGGGAGATGGAGAGGGAGAGAGAGAGAGGGGGGGGGAGAAGGAGTGGGAGGGACCTGAGAGAGAGAGATAGAGAGAGAGATAAAGAGAGTTATATAAATAGGGAAAAGAGAGAGGGAAAGAAGAATGGAGAGAGAGGTAGAGAGATAGGTCTAGAGCTCAAGGAGAGCGAGAGTGAGAAAGATAGGTCTAAAGATGGACAAAGAGATAAGGAAGGAGGGAGGGATGGAGAATTAGATAGTTAAGTCTAGATTTCAATAGATTGATAGGGAGAGGTCTAAAGAAGTAAAAAGAGAGGGAGGGAGGGAGGGAGGGGGAAACAAGTGGAGGTATAGGTCCAGAGCTTAAGGGGAGATATAGTGAAATATAAAGAGGTAGAGAAAGGGATAGAGAGACCTAAAAGGGAGATAGAATGTGTGACTAAGTGAGTGTGTGTGTGTGTGTGAGAGAGAGAGAGGGAGTGGGAGATACCAGAGAGAGAGGGAGTAGGAGATACCTAAGAGGGAGAGAGAGAGTGGGAGAGACCTGATAGAGATAAACCTAAGAGGGAGAGAGACTTAAGAGGGAGGGAGACTTCAACAGGAGGGAAAGAGATATAAAGGAGACAGGAGGAAAAGAGATATAAAAGGAGAGGGGAGATGGAGAGGAGAGGGAGATGGAGATGGAGAGAGATAGAGGGAGAAGGAGGGAGAGACGAGAGAGAGAGAGAGAGAGAGAGAGAGAGAGAGAGAGAGAGAGAGAGAGAGAGAGAGAGAGAGAGAGAGAGAGAGAGAGAGAGAGAGAGAGAGAGAGAGAAGAATGTAGAGAGAGGTAGAGAGATAGGTTTGGAGATCAAGGAGAGAGAGAGTGAGAAAGATAGGTCTAAAGAGGGAAAAAGAGAAGGAAGGACAAAGGGATGGAGAATTATATAGTTAAGTGTAGATTTCAATAGTTTGATAGGGAGAGGTCTAAAGAGGTAAAAAGAGAGGGAGGGAGGGAAGGAGAAACAAGTGGAGGGATAGGTCCAAAGCTTAAGGGGAGACAGTGAATAATAGAGAGGTAGAGAAAGGGATAGAGAGATATGATGATTTATGAATATTTTTTCATCTCCTTACTACAAAATATATAAATATTTCATTATTGATTGCTTTTTCTAATGTTTTAAGTATTTTGAGATGAGTGCTACAAAAAATTTGTGAAAAAGAGACTTTGCATGTGAAAGTAGTGAGCATTTGATATTTCAAAAATGAAATATGAAGTTAAAATGATTAAAATTATTTTTTTGTGTACAATATAGAAGCACTACATATTCCATTGCATAGAGCTCTTAATCACCTTTTGAACGCCTATAAAAAGTCAAAATTTTGATAAGAAATTCAAAAGATGCCCATTTTACTAAAGAGGGTTTTTTAGGTCTTCAAAACAAATATCCATTTTGAAGACCTAAGAATAGGTACCCATTTTCCAAAATGGATATCCATTTAGTTTAAAAAAATTTGCAGCCTTGGGATTTCCCTCAAGTTGTCCTTAGTTTTTGGCTTGGGATTTCCAAACCTAGAAAGTCAACTAGAAAAGCATGTTTACAAAATTTCTTTAGTTTTCTGAAGTTCACCCTTGTGGTTGACTTTTTTTTATTCGAATTTCATGAAATGAAAAGGGTTTATAAAAAAAATTGTTAGCTTTCCGCAATATAAGATATGCCTTATTTTGAATTTAATAAATAATTATTATTGATTTTCTACATACATTATGACCAAAGTATTGATTGATAGGATGATTGAAAATCTTCTATAACTTTCAAACTATTTCTTATTTTTTGAATCTAAAGGATGCGTCACATTCTATGCTTTGCACACTCTATGATAAAAATAATTAATTTCATAATTTTTTGACCAAGTTATGGTGGTTAGATAAACATTTTTTAATAATTCTAAAATTTTCTAATAAAAAAATCATAACTAATTATTTACATGCAAAAAAATTAGAAAAATTTTTTTTGGCACATCTAAACATGTGTTCTCTTCTTATCTTTTTCTTGAAAATTTAGTACCACTGCATTGAAATTTCATTTTTTTGCAAAATAGATTTACTTTTTTCTAAAAAAGGACTAGTAGCCTAGAAACTACATTCAATTTTCTACAAGTTTTGTTCTTAAACATTTTTCAAATTATGGTAATAACCTATTCAGTTTTTTATGTCAAGTTGCCTAACTCTTTTTTTTCTAATTTTTTATTGCCACTTAGGGGCCTACTTTGGACCCCTATGATCCTACACATACCCCCCCTCTCTACATCTTCCCCCCATCTCTCTCTATATACAAGAAATTCATATAAGCTTACAAAAAAGCCATATGGACATATAATTTCACATGAGGAAATTTTCCTCTATCTAGTTAGTCCTAATTTTAAATCTCCCACCTCCCTTGGAGTAGTTAAAAATTTAAATATTTTCTCTTTGGAAATACTACAAAGATCTCCCCTTTCTTTGTCTAATCCATATCATTAGCCACCCTTTCCAATAAACCTCCTCTTGACACTTGGTTATTTCCTCTTTCTTGATATCTCTCATATATTGTGATACCTTGATCTTTGAATTATAGTATGGGGCACTAGGGAAAATTCCTGTAGGTAGTCATCTCCAAAGTTATATAATAATCAATATATTATATAAGTCTTGACTAAGCCATTTATATCTATCATAGATCTCACCAAAAAATAGTAGACTTGTATAGCTTGATCTCCTATCCATCTCTGTTACATTTTTATTTAAGGCTTTATAATTTAGTCCTCATCTAATTAAAGTAAAAATTTCTCATGTGACCATATCAAAGTGATGAATTTTATGCCACCTGATGTCCCTAAGAAGTGTAGGATCTACTAGAGGCATCACTTACTAGTATAGTCTTACATGCTCTAAAATCCATACCATGACAAGAGATAAATGGTTGAAGGAAAAACACTTTCTTGTGTAACATAATAAAGGTCTCAAAAAACTAGTACTATAGTATCAAATCTCTAAGTAAATACTAAATTTCCCACTCTATGTAATGTCAGTAAATACTTGAAGCTTTAGATTAGTTACTCCCTCATTAGACCTTAGAACAACATCCATTTTTTGGATAGAGTTCTCGATGTCTTGAATACTTTTATGTAGCTTTGTAGCCACTTTTTTCTCAGCTTTCAAAGTGTATTTATGAATAGACAATGTAACTTTTTCTTTTAACAAGTTCTTTACAAAATACTTGTCTAACCTTTTCAAATAAGACATTTATGTAAATCCACCCAACTGATTCTCTTTTTTTTCACTTAGATCTGATTTTTCCCTTTCCTTATCATCTATTTCCAATTTTATTTGTTCCATGGAATTCTTAAGTTCAAGAATATTTGACTTCATTTGTTCAAATCCACTTATAGCATCATCTCTCACTTTGTTTTCTTGCACAAATTCATATGCAATACAAAACCTCTTGATTTTATCCACTTCTTTCATTCCATTCCATTCATCCAGCCACCACCTCCACCCCCCTTCCTTCCTCCCTATGTTCCTCCGGCTACAGTTATGCCCTATGCGTTTCGTTTTGGACATGTGGAGGAGTTGAGCCTGATTTTTTGCTCCTAAGTTTATTGTATCAATTTTGAAGGTTAATTTCATTGCATTCCTATTGTGTAAATAACAAAAGGTTTTTCGTTAAACATTCTTATTATTTTGTAAAATCAGAGGCTGGAAAACATTGTGTGTAATCAAAACTAGAACCCAAGTACTATTGTAAAACCCTCTACACATAACAACTCAATTGGTTAGTCATTCCTTAGGTCAATTTGATTTGTTTTATGCATCCTCCACCTACAAATCCTCCTTAAGCTCTTCACCCTTGATCTTAGAACAAGCATGATCACATCACTCACAACCCACTATGTTATTCCAACTTCTAATGATTTTGTGCATTTATTTTTTCATCATATGAGCAAGTTAAAACATAATTTTTACTCTAAGTAAAATTTATAGTAGATTTTGAAAGTGTCTTTCATTACATTCATACTCTCTACATAAGAAAACATTTCATTATTGTGAAGCATTTTTTCCTTGATCATTATTTATTTTTTGCTTGAATATATTTTTGGCTTCAGATGTGTTCAGGCTCGAGTGAAATCATCAGAAAGGTGTGCAATGCACCACATGGTGGTTGTAAAAATTTCATCTTTCACCTTCCTTTTGGGAGAGATTTGGGACACATGTCAACTCGTCAGAGATTTTCTCAAGGAGTCGTATTTGCAAGTTGAGAATTTTCACTTGTTTGACACATCATCTCTTTGCTACGATTAGTTTGCACTTTTAAGAAGCGGTCTCTTTTGGGAGTTTGTTGGAGCTTGTTGACCACTTTTGGTTTTCAGGATGGGAGCTTTGAGTCAGTGCCATTGGGTTACTTGACTAGTCAACTAGAATTTTGTTGGGTTGTTTTCTAGGATTTGATCATTTTTAGATAACCATATTTGTTAAATATCTAAAGAAAATTAATGCAACAATTGAGAACTGATGAGAAAATATTGTTGTGACCTAACCAAAGATCTATGATCAGATTGTGTGCTATCAAATATCAACATCTGACAACAATTAGTTCTATGTTGTGAAGGCAGTTTCTTCTTTTTTCAGCTATAAATGAGAGGCGGAGACAAAAATAAAGGGTTGGTTCAAAGTTTTAGTTTCCTTTCTTGAGGAAAAGTTTCTTTAGTTTTCTTAGGTTATAGAACTATTTTCAAAAGTAGAGTTGCATAACTGACTTTCTCTAGCATGTTACATTGTTTATGCTCAAACTATTATCAGATTGGCATCTGACCTTTGTTTTAAAGTTCATTTGATATTTAAGTACAAACCTTTTAGAAGAAATCTTCGAGACTTTGCATGTATGGCCTTTATCAAGTTTTCTTTCTTTATGCTTTCATTTTGAATAAAACACTGTGTCAAGCTAAATTCAAATATTTTAAGTTGTTGATTTTCATGTTGCAAGCTTGTATGGTGGGATAATATCTTTTGAAAATTAGATTATGTCTATAGACTTCTCTGTTTTTCTAAAGAGTTATTATTTTGCTATATTGTGTCATATGAAGAGAAAGAGTTTATGCAATTTTTTGATGTTTTTCTGTTAACCTTGGAAATCTTTATGTTTGATCAGACCTTAACAAACACTACCTATGGGAAGATCTGAAAGACTACACTATGCTTGTTGTTATCCTTTGTTATTCATTCTCTTCCCAACAATGAAGTGTTGTGGCATTCTGTTTCTAATTATATCATTCATAGAAAATATTAGGTTTGAAATTTTGTAAAAGCTTTGGCACATCACCATTTTTATGTTTTATGTTTACATTTCCTTCTACCCTTTTCTCTAAAACCCAGAGAAGAGCTTACTTTCTATAAAAATCCTAGAAGTATTCAATGAGGTGCAAATAAGACCCCCACTCACTGAATTTTCCATAAGACTGTTAAAGAGGCACAAGCTTTGATGATCAATAGTTCTTTTTCTGGCAGGCCCAGTGGGACTTGAAGTTCTCCAAATGCCTGATTAGAAGTTAGAAATATTTCTTAAATCAGGTTAAGGAAAGAAACTAGAAGTTTCATGCCCAAAGTCCAGACAAGAACATCTTAAAGAGGCCATTTCCAATGCTCCTAGTTACCAGCCTTAGTACCTAGGAGGAGAAGACTTACAAGTTTTGTATCACCTATAAGGAGTAATAGAGTTAGAAGTAAGAGCCCAATATTCAGAGCCTTATCTAATCCACCTAGAGGCTTAACCTTCCAAATCAGAATACCTATATACCCAATTCAGAGGAATCTTTTCTCTATGGCTCACCTAGTTGCCCCTACTCCTAGAAATTTTGTAACTTGGGATAGTGGTAGTCCGCTATGACCACCTATACCCCCAGACATATGGCCCAACATACTTGCAAATTCCCCTAAGGCTATCCCAAAAAAATTTGGAGAATATTTCATAACCCCCTTCAAATACCTACAAGATATAGGAGAGCTATGTAGGGTTCATAACATAGTAGAGGAGAATATCACCCTTAGGCTATTAGCTACTTCTTTCAAAGGAAAGGCTCAAGATTGGTATCGATCTTTGGCCTTTGGTTCTATCACCTCATGGGATCAGCTTAAAGATAGGTTGTTCGAGCACTTCTTAGAGAAGGGAGATCATTCTTCATTGTTATATCAACTAATCACCATCAAAAGAGCCCTGCAAGAGGCTATGAGTGACTTCAACACTAGGTTTCATAAAACCTAGCAAAGAATCCATGTGATAGCTCAACCCCCAACTGTGATGGAATTTATGTTCTACCTAAAGACTATTAATTCAAACATCACATTGATGATAACCTCCATGGGAGGGGATATCTTTCTTGACATATATGAGAGTGTTGTGCACACAAAAAATAGTTGGATCGACACTCGGAAGCTTCCACCATGACCTTCAATGCCTATATTTGTAGAAATCTTCATTGGTCCTTAAGAAGAAGCTACTTTGAACACTTGTACTACAAAACTGGCATTGGTCACTCAATAGTCCATGTATGTGTATCCCACTGTGTAGCCTAGCACATCAGAATCTTCTTTGATAACAACGAACATCAACGATATGAAGAGTCTCATGTGGAATTTTGTTAATGAGTTGGTTATCATCAAACGATAACAAGCTGTAGATGTCAAAATCTACAAATGGTTAAAAAACTTAACATACACAAGCATGGTTAGTATATTTAAGCAAAACAAACCTTCAACATCGATATGAGATAATGTAACATGCTTTTTAAAATGCAATAAATAACAAGATAACTAAAACATCTATAGAAAAACATGAAGCATATCTATCCCATATTGGATTGGTGCTACTTTGATGTAGAAAGTAGCCCTTTCCCAACCCTTGACAAGCTCAAATGATGCAATGCTTTGAAGATAAAATGAGATGGACAAAATCAGTTCTCAAATGAAGAGAGTGACTTTGCATAAATTCTGGAGTTGTGGAGGATTTGTTGAAGGATGAAGCCTCTATTTAAAGATTCTCAAGTTGAAAGAATGCTTATGAGAGAGCAATGTGGGACTAAAAACAAGCCAATGAAAAGAGGCCACTTGTCAACTTGTGATAGGATGAGGAATGAGCACATTTTGGTCAATGTGCCAAAGAGAGGGAGATTTTAAATTTGAAATTGAGAGTTAATGCTTAGTTTGACTTGTCCAAAGGGACATGTAAGAGCTTATTAATTGTTTTGTTGGATGTACATGTCCACTTGTTTTTGAATTCAAATTCTAGGGAATATTCCTCAAAGATGCCATGTTGATGGAAAACGCTAATTTTAATAAATCAATAAATTGATTTATTGGTGCAAGTGGGAAAAGCTAGAGGATGTGACATGTATTAGATTAGATTTAATCAAGATTAGATTAGCTTAGATAATGATAAGATGATTTGACCTTTTTGACTTGAATAGTTTGATTTATTTAAATCAAAAAGGGATGAAAGATGATTTTAGACTTAATTAAATAAAGGATTGATTTATTTAATCAAGGAGGGTGATGTTAGGATCAAGTTGATTTATTTAATTTAAATTGATGACTTTAGGAGATTGATAAATAAGCTTGATTTATTTGCTAAATGGATGAATATGACCTAATCGAATGCATTATGCCAATTTTGCGTGTCTACATTTTGCCCCTCTTTGAAGCAATGTACTTGTTGCGTTGGTTCAAAGAATAAACTTTCTGCGATCAAAATTCAAATTTTATTTTATTTTTCAGATGCCCTAGCAGAAAGTACACTGGTACATTTCCCCCTTGAGAGATCGAGTGAAAAGATTTCAATTTGAGGGTTGATCTCACGATAAAGAGGTTCAAAATGGATGGTTATGGATGATGATGCAAATGAGATGGTTTTAAAATGCTTAGAATAACAAATCTATATTATCTTAAACAACTTAAATGATGATATGATGTGAGATGGATGAGATTGATGATGTGATATGCTGTGATTATGCAATGGATGATTTATGAGATGATTAGACTAATAGATCTATATTATGATGATGATTATGCATGTGAGATGATATGCATAATATTGATGGTTTGTGGATGCAAGATGGATGCACTAGCGATGATGATTACTTATTCATGATGTGATGTTAGTGTAGAAAACAAGACATTAGATGATGATAAGAGGATCCAACAAGTCCATGACCTAATGAGACCTTATTAGAGATGATGATGATGATAGATGATGATGATTTACTTATCAAGGATTGAGATTTTAAAAGGGCTACTTACCTTATGTTTGATTACACATGTAGATATGATGCATCAAGGTATAAAGAACTAGGATGGTGTTGTACCTAGTGTGATGGAATTTGAATCGACAAATAGATAGGAGTATTCTTATTCACACTTGACATACAGAAACCTTGCTAGGACGTTCCTAACAAAGCAAGTATTCATAAAGTTATTTTACAAGAACGTCCAACAAGCATAGAAGACAAAAGATAATGATCGTTGCCCCATTCCTATCTCTCTAAATCCCTCATTCGGATATCATCGAGAGGTCCTTGGAATGAGCACAATAAGATAAATCAAAAGAAAAAGACCAAGTACACAAACAAGTCAATGTTCTTCATATCTCTAGCCAAAAGGGATTTGTTTTGATAGGATAAGAATCCAAAGTGATATCCAAAATGATGCCCATTGTCAGAACTGTTAGTGCCTATTTTGGTTGTCTCTCATTTTCTAGTTGTTTACCTTTGATTTCCCTGACAAATCTTTAGCTTGGGATTTTTCTATCTTTTTGGCACGTGGGGTAAATGGGCTCCCATCAAGGTTGAGATCAGCATCCTAAGTGTTCATGTCCTAGATGGCTAGATCTTTCTTTTCTTCCTTGCCTTGTGTTTTTTCTTTGTCTGGCGGGGGCGGAACCAGAATGGAATCAGAATATGGATTTTTGCCTTTGGTTTCTCTTTCAGGTTCCATTCCGGCCTCGACTCCGCTTCTTCGGTTGTCTTTGTTTTTGGTTTGCTTTGGCGGGCACGGGATCATAATGGATACCGGTTTTAGAACCTTGCTCGTGTTTCACTTTCTGGTTTTGTTCTGGCCCCGGCTCCGCTTGCGCCGGTTTTCCTTTTTGTCTCCCCCCCGCAGCTTTTTAGTTTTGTTTTGGTTCTGGTTCTGCCTCTGCGGTCTTTTGAGGAGGCGAGAGTGGGATGGTTTTTGGTCCCAGTCTCTTTTGTTCCTTTTTGTCCCTCGCTCCAGCTCCAACTCTGTGTCTTTCCCATCTCTGGCTCTGACTTGGTCTAGTTCCCTCCCCGCCTTGCCTTCGGTGTGACCTTTGGTTCTCGGGGTGACATATTGGTGACCCCTGCTTGTCTTGCCGACTATGGAATCCCCTTTTGGTTCTCGGTGTGACTTTCCCCAACGTTGAAGTCCTCCCAAGTTAATGGTTGAGCTACTAATATGACTTCCTTTGTGCACATGTTGATAATCAACGGCCACAATGAAAAAGATACCTTATGGTTACCATGAAAATGCTTTCCTAGTCCAGTCTGCCGAATTGTTGACTAAGGTTTTCAGTTGGTGAGACATTTCTTTTTGTCGTGACATCTCACCAAGCGCAGAGACCTCTGGGTGAGCGTTGGCTTCTCTTTGTTATGAAGTCTTGCAGTCTGGCCGACTTCGTTTTGTTACGCCGACCTCGCCATGCTCTCAGTTTGAATTTTTGGTTTCGTTGTGATCTCTTGGCGACTTCATGATGTCTCTCCATAGTCTTTTGTTTGGTGGTCCCTGCTCGATGTGTCGAGGAGATGTCTCCCCAACCCCTCCATGTCTTGCTGATTATGTTACCCATTCGGCGTGACTCCCTTTCGGCCACAGTGACTTCGCTAAGAGGTCTCCCCAACCTCTTTATGTTTTGCCGACGGTGGAGCCCTTGTTCCTCCCAACATAGATCAACGGTCCATGGGCAACCATCATTATGATCTGACGGCCATCGCCTGAGCACTCATGTGACTTGCCTGATCTTTATGCTCTGTGAGGAGAGCATCTGCTCACCACGTGTCACATGGACCCCACCTCCGAACTCATGCCACAATGCATACATTTAAATGGAGATCGACAGTCCCCGGATGACTGGCATCTGATCAACGGTGGGTGTAGGAATCATATGTGGTGGCCTGGTTCAATGGCTATTGAAGGTTTTAAAAGACAGCCACCCGATCACTGTTGATCGATGGTCAATATTCATTTTAGCGCGATCATGGTTTCGAAGGTGTTTGCGTGCAAAGACCTGAAAACTGAGACTTTATGGCGGTAGATGGAGGGTCGCTGGATCCGCCGAATTTGCATTCATGGCGACTCTGAGAATGGGATGGCATGTTCAGAGGCATGGGCGTGTGGATTCTTGGGCTGATTTGATGTTGGCTGATAGACTTGTTCTAGTTGCCAAGGTCACCCATGTCTATCTTTCCTGATTTGACCTAATCGAATCTGCATCGAGCTTTCTCATGGATTCACTTGACGTAAACATTCAATGTAGTCCTGATGTTGATGGTGGACTGGTGACTCAGCCTGCATGTTGTTTAGGGTTTGTCCTAGTCACCTAATGACATGTAAAGTCACCCTAGATGGCTGCTTGTTGCTCTCCCTGTTCCTATAAAGGGAGATTTCATGGACAGTGTGAAGGGTTCGGCTCCTTGGGTTCACTCCCTTGGGTTTTGTCCCTTGGGTTTGGTCCCCTTGGTTTAGTTCCATTTTTTCTGAGTTCTAGGATTAGCCTGGGATAGATTAGGGTTTGGTCTTAGGTCATTTTTGAGTCTATAAACTATAATGTTGAATTCCTCTGTAAATGCAATCAGTTAAGGAGGAATACATGAAGATGCTTACCTTTCATGCATATCATCAAATTGTCTCCACATTT
>VDFB02134862.1:0-17261 GCA_007258455.2 Sequoia sempervirens
AGCAAACAATAAGGTTATCCCAACACCCCGAGGTCATGATGACCTCGGTCGGGCCTGGTGCTGTAATAACCAAAAACACACAAAGTTGTCCCAGCGTAACACAAGACCTAGAGATCTCGGTGGGTCTTACGAGGGACAACTGAGAAGACAGCAGACAAAACAAAAGATCAAGGTATGCCCTCATTTCAGCAGGTCAAAGCACGCCTTGGTATGATGGACCAAGGCGACCTTGACAAGTGATAGGAAGGAACCCAAAAATGATAAACAAAATCCGAGAGCATCAAAAGATCAAACTCAAGACAATAGGTCCTTTGCCATAGGATCACGGTGATGGATGCGATTGGTGAGGTCTGTTAGGAAGGGTTCATCCTGTTGAGACCAAAGGTGGATGCGAAATAAGGTGATCCAGTTGGCGTGGGATATTACCGCGGGACAAGATCTTGTAACACAAAGGAATTCCATTTGTGAATAACTGGTGGATGTGGGCACAACTTGATAACGAAGCCCAAAAGACTGACATAACCTACAGACCTAGGGGCTCGGGGGCCGATCATAGATTAGCCTTGCCTACGTGAAAGCGCAGAGCCCTCGTAGTTCCAGGAAAGACCATGGATAAAACGGAAAGAAGACCAATGGTGACCGATGATGAACAAATGCCCCGGGAGCGAATCAAATGATCAGCCCTGCCGACGTGACAGCGCAGGGGCGACGTAGTTCGACAAACGGACTCGACAAGATGGGTCCTAGGTGAAGACCGGCACGATGGATGATTCTACCTGATGCCACGAGTGTGAATGATGTAAGCTCAGAGTGGGATACCAAAGAAAAAGCTCAGGAATGGGGGATAGACTCGATGGGTCGTCCAATGCTCAATCAATATTTACCAAACAGTCCGGGATGAGATGGATGAGGACAATAGTGCGGATGACGGCATAAAAGAACTAGGATGTTAGGTAGATAATGATTAAGCCCTCTATGGATGACGCCTGTTGCCAGGTTTTCACCATCCATACTTATCCAAGGCGCCACCAAGAGGTGGTTTTCACCATAGGACGGATTTATTTCTCTTGACTATTTTTGGATTTTTAACTTTTTTTATTTTTTTGATTTTTTTGATTTTTTGATTTTTGACCAGGTGGGGTAACCGAGCAGACTTAGGGGTAGAACTTTTTCAAATGCATGACATTGATAGGCTCGTCAAGGGGGTCTCCTTCAAGAGTAGTCAACCTGTATGCCCCTGATCCATATTTAGCAACTATGATATAGGGCCCCAACCAATTTGCCTCAAATTTTCCCTTCTTGTCCCTATCTTGCTGAGTACGTTGGTTCTCTTTAAGAACAAGCTCGCCCTCCTGGAATTGGCGAGGACGAACCTTTTTGTTGTAACTACGCTTGAGGCGGTTCTGATATGCTTGCAGATGATCGTAGGCCTTGATTCTGCGTTCGTCCAGTAACTCTAGCTGTGTAAGCCGTGCAACACGAGCATCCTCTTCGCTGATGAGGTTCTTAAGAGAGATTCTCAATGATGGGATTTCAACCTCGATTGGCAAGACAGCTTCGGCACCAAAGACCAGAGAGTAGGGAGTGGCGCCTGTTGGGGTGCGGATGGATGTGCGATATGCCCAGAGGGCAGGATGAATGTGGAGGTGCCAATCTCGTCCAGTGTTATTGACGACCTTTTTGAGAATACGGATGAGGGTTTTGTTGGTCGCTTCTGCCTGACCATTACCCTGGGGGTAATACGGCGTTGACCAACGGTGCTGAATATGGAAGGTTTCGCATAGGTGCTTCATGGCCTAGTTTTTGAATGGTCTTCCGTTGTCGGAAATGATGGTAGAAGGGATACCATATCTGCAGAGAATATGGTAGAGGATGAATTTAGAGATCTGAATGCCAGTGATTTGTGAGAGGGGGATTGCTTCTACCCACTTGGTGAAATACTCGGTAGCGGTGATTATGAAGGTATGGCCGTCGGATGAGGGTGGGTGAATCTTGCCAATCAAGTTGAAACCCCATTGAGAAAACGGCCATGGTGCCAGGAGGGGCTGAAGATCTTGTGCTGGAGCATGGATTAAATCTGCATGTTGCTGACATGGGAGACACTTCTTTACAAACTCGCAAGCATCACGTTCTAGCGTAGGCCAATAATACCCTGCTCGCAAGATTCTCTTGGCTAAAGCCATACCATTTGAATGCGCTCCACAAACACCGCCATGTACCTCCGTTAATGTAGCATGGGCTTCGGTCTCATTTAGGCATCTGAGGAGGATTCCATCATACCCGCGACGATAAAGCGTATCACCGACAATGACATATCGAGATGAGTGGTGGATAAATGATTTACGTTGGTTACGTGTAAGTTCTAGGGGTAGGGTATTGTCACGGAGGTAATTATATATGTCTTGGTACCACGGGGAGGCGGGACCTACAACATCGCACACCATGTCAGTGTTAGGAACATCATATGCAGGGATTAATAGTTGTTCGACAAGAAACTCACACTCTGTTCGATCTCTGGGCATGTCGATCAAAGAACCAATAGTGGCCATGGCATCTGCTGCTTTGTTCTGCACCCGAGGGATTTGGTCAAACTGTATGGAGGTGAAGTATTTCTTGAAATCGTCCACCATGCGCTTATAGGGTAGCAGTTTGTCATCCTTTGTGAGGAATTCATCATTAACTTGTCTGATAACCAACAAGGAATCCCCAAAGACTTTCAAATGTGTAATATGCCACTGTTTTGCAATTCTAAGGCCGGTGAGGAGGGCTTCATATTCTGCCATATTGTTGGTGCAGGGAAACGCTATCCTGAATGATTTTGGGATGTAGGCACCTTGAGGGGTGACTAAGAGAATTCCTGCCCCAGATCCACTGTGAGTGTATGAGCCATCAAAGTATAACGTCCAAGTTGGTGCTTCTGTTACTGTGTAGATTCCTTCATCTAGGAATTCAGTGTCTATTGGGTAGGCATCTACTAGTGGTGCTTCAGCCAATTGATCAGCAATAACCTGTCCTTTAATGGCTTTGCGCTCTACATACTCGATGTCAAATTCGCTTAGTAGCATGACCCATTTGGCCATGCGGCCAGTCAAGGTGGTTCTAGACAACAGATATTTCAAAGGATCAATTTTAGCAATTAATTTGACTGGGTGACTGAGCATGTAATGGCGGAGGTTCTGTGTACTGAAGACTAGTGCAAGGCATGCTTTTTCCATAGGAGAATAATTTAACTCATAGCCAACTAGTGTTCTGCTGATATAGTAGACTGCCCTTTCTTTGAGTGACTCATCGTGCTACGCCAATAATGCCCCCAGTGCGACTGAGGTAGCAGAGATATAAAGTAGGAGGGGTTTTCCTGGAATGGGCGGCATCAAAATTGGGGGATGAGCTAAGTATTCCTTGATTTTATCAAAACCCATTTGACACTGTGCTGTCTATCGGAATGTAGAATCTTTCTTCAAAAGATGAGTAAAAGGTTGACATTTATCTGCAAGTTGGGCTATAAACCGCCGGATGAACTGCATTTTTCCCTGAAGGCTCCTTAACTGCTTTAGATTGCGTGGAGGCGACATGTCCAGAATAGCCTTTACTTTGGCGGGATCAACATCAATACCTCTGCGAGAGACTATGAAACCCAACAATTTCCCTGATGTGACACCAAAGACACACTTTTTTGGATTCAACCTCAACTTGTAGTGCTCTAGTCGCTCAAATATCTTCTTCAGAATGGCCGGATGTTCTGCTCGTGTCTTGGACTTCCCTAATAGGTCATCAACATAGTCTTCCATGATGATATGAATAAGGTCATGGAAGATAACGGTCATAGCTCTCTGATATGTCGCCCCTGCATTTTTGAGACCGAAGGGCATGACATTGTAGCAGAAGATGCCCCAAGGAGTTGTGAAGGCAGTTTTGTGTTGGTCCTCAGGTGCGATTCGGATCTGGTTATACCCGGAGAAGCCATCCATAAGGGATAACATCTCGTGTCCTGCTGTTAGGTCGACCAACATGTCAATATTGGGTAAGGGGAAGTCGTCTTTGGGGCAGGCCTTGTTAAGATCCCTGAAGTCTGTACATATCCGAATGTCGCCATTTGGTTTAGCAACTAGCACTATGTTGGAGATCCATTCGGAGTAGTCGATTAGCCTGATAAATCCTGCCTCCAGCAACTTCTCTAATTCCTTCTTGACTAACAATGCGACTTGCGGATGCATCTTGCGGAGTTTTTGCTTGACAGGTTTAGCGTCTGGGTTGATGTCCAGGTGATGAACCACCAAGGCGGGATCTAAGCCTGGCATGTTTGAATATGACCAAGCGAAGTTAACAATTCCCTCCTGGAGTAGCTGCACAAAGATTGGAAACTCTTGTTCGGAGAGTGACTTGGCTACATAGGTGATCTTAGGATTTTCAGTAGTTCCCAAATTAATCTCTTGCGTCTCCTCAATCAGAATAGATGATCTAGTAGATAGCTGAGTTCCCATAAGGGGAAGATGAACATCTCCATCTTCTGGCACCTCTTTGAGGTTTTCGCCGTCAGATGCGTCCTTTATTTTTACTTTTTCTAGGTCACGAAGTGCCTCAGGGAGGTTTTCACTAGATGACCGCTTGTTATTCTTTTTATTCTCACTTTTGCGACTGGAGTGTTCATCCTCCCCCAATCCCATGAGGTTGACATATGTATCCGCAGACATAGTGACAGGCGTGCTAGTTCGTAGGTCCCAATCAATGAGCTCAGGATGGCAAAGGGATAGGCTAATGGTGCAGACGGATAGGCATTCAAACATGGAGGATAGGTCGATGTGATCGACGTCATCGTACGCACGTATGATGGATTCTTCCTCGGGTATGTCTTCCAATAAGCCGTCGTCCACAACTACACTATTGGAGGCATTAGACAATGTTTCAGGGCCCTTTTGCTTTCTGTCATACCCAATGCCCACATTCTTTGGTAACATACATGTATCAATGGGTTGTAATCGCCCTTGTTCTTGCTTTCCTAGGCCTTTGCCTTGATAGTTATGCTTTTCCACGAACTTTGTCGGCCAGGGGTACTTTTCTTGGAAGTATTCCTTGAGAGGAGTTTCTGGCTGAGGCTCTTCTCGGTAAACCCATTGGCTTATGTCTTCTTCGGGCGCATCTGTCTTGATACTTGGGGATACAAAGGTGGTGGTAGGGATATTCGTGCCACTGAAGGTGACAGTCTTGTCTTCCTTTGGGGTAGCACGGGAAGGTTGACCGTACTCATGTGGCGATGGTGGCATGGTCGCCACATTAAGAGAAGTGTGCATTTCGTACTCGCCACACCCTTTGTCAATGATCTGGACTTTTGTGAACGTAGGCTCAGTGGGGGAGGATGGAGTGGTTTTCGCAGTGGACGGTGGATGAACGGGTGATGATTGGGATGCCCCCATTTCAACCCCAGGACAATAATGTAGATGGGGAAATGATGCTTCTAGAGCGCGGCAATATTCGAATGGTTGGGGGTCGGCATAGATGGTGACCTCCTGTCCATCGACTGGGAATTTGAGGCATTGATGGTAGGTGGAGGGTACGGCTTGCATAGCATGGAGCCATGGACGGCCGAGTAGGAGGTTATATGGTAAGTCCAGATCAAGGACATGACAGGTGATGTACCGAACCACCGGTCCAACTTGGATAGGAAGATTAATGATCCCTTCTGAATTCCTTTCTGCATTGTCATAAGCCTTAATTGTAATAATCTGGTTGCTTAAGTCTGCTTGGGTATACCCCACCTGTTTTATGAATTTTAAAGTGCACAAGTTGAGGGCAGAGCCATTATCTACCAAGACCCTTTTTACTTTATGCCGAGCAACCACGACTTCGATATGTAAGGGGCGATTGTGATTGGCGTCAATGTTGGGCATATCATTGTGGCTGAAGTGTAGTTGGTGGGATGAATCCAGGTGTCCTACCAAGGCTTGGAACTGTGTAGGATCCATATTATTAGGCACATGAGTTTCCTGTAGAGCTCTATTGAGGATTTCTTGATACACAGGGGAAGACTTGAGTAAATCCAAAATGGAGATGTGTGCAGGGGTCTTTCCCAGGTGATCAAGGATATTGTATTGGGAAGTTACAGGAGTAGGTTGAGCGGGTGCGGAGGCTGCAGGAACGGTGATACGGGCCCATCGTGTGGTAACAGCACATTGGGGGTCTTTAGCTTTGACGTGTATCATGGATACACGAGGTTCTACCTACTCAATGTAATGAATAACACCCTCGTAATTGAGGGGTACACTCTTGTAGCTTACGTTATTTGTGCTGTTATTTTGAGGATTAGTATTGGAAGTGCTCGGGCCTTGGTTATGATTTGGGAAAGCATTTTGATAAATTTGTAATTGAGCATTGGACGACGGAGCTTGATTAGGATCAACCTTGATGTCACCTCGATCTATGAGATCCTGGACGTAGTTTTTCAGACCTTGACACTTATTCAAAGAGTGCCCTTTAATTTTGTGGAACTCACAATACTCATTTTCCCTAAACCATGCGGGCTTAGGTTTGGATTCATCTAGTGGCTTGGTGACAGGATACGTGATCGGGTAGCTAATCTGCAACAGTTTGTTGAAGACAACACTCAAGGGTTCTCCTAGTTGAGCATATTGGCGTTTATTGTTCCCTTGGTTATTTTGATTGGACTGTTGGGGAGGACGGGGTGTCCCTTGCGGTACGGATATGGCATTAGGTACAGATTACTGTTGTTTCTGGGATGCGTTGGCCACTTGGACGTGTTTAGTATCAGTGACACCATCATTTACTGCATTCTTGTTCTTGTTCCAAAAACGTGGCTTGTCATTGAAATACCTTTCCCTATCTTGGTTATATATTTTGATGTGCCCTTTGGCAATAAGGGCACGCTCAAGGATGGGTCCTTTCTCCACTACCTCTGCGAAAGTGGTGACACAATGTAATCGGAAGTTGTGGGCCATGTCAGGATGGGAGTTCTCCACAAAAAGGGTGACCATGTCCTTCTCTTTCAAATGGGTTTTCATTCGGCTCGCTAGGGCATGCCACCTCTGGAGGTAGCTAGTGAAGGTTTCCCCGTCACGTTGTTTCTCTTTGAGAAGATCCAGGGTATCAGTATCTTTCTCCAAGTTGAAGGAGAAGTAGGAGACAAACCTTTTTGACAAGTCCACAAAATATTTTATAGACCCCTTGTCGAGGGTCATGAACCACCCTAGCGCGTCACTCCCCAGACTTCGGGGGAACAGACGCAAGAGATAGTTGTCATTGTGGATCACTTCTTGACACTGGGAGTAAAACTCCCGCAGGTGGGCCTTTGGATCTTTGTTCCCCTTATACTTGTCAAATTTTGGTATCTCAAAATGTTTGGGAAAGGGGATCAATGAGATGGAGGGATCATACGGATAGGGGCATATATCTTCGAACTTGAACGATTGTTTGCTAGTCCCTGCCTGGAGATCCTTCAGTGCGGCTTTGATTTCCAGGATGTCCGCATTGGCTGGTGTGTTGGATGGATATTGATGATATGATGATTGTCGATTTTGAGAGGATGTTTGGAGATGGGTGTATGGATGAGGAGGTGTCACCTCCTGCTGATATGCCAAGGGACCTTGTTGATAAAAAGGTTGCTGTTGCGAGGGGGGATATGGATTGGCTGGGTAGTTGTGGGTGGCGTACTGTTGGGAAGTGTGGAGAAAGTGTTGTTGATTAGCTTGCGGATATTGGGGGTGTTGATATGACTGTTGTGATGCCCCATAGGAGGGTTGTTGTTGATATTGTTGCTGGTTGTAATAGTTGTGGTGATGAGGTGGTTGTTGATATTGTTGTTGATGCATAGGTGGTGCCTGTGATGGGCGAGATGGGATGGTATGTTGTGGTTGCGCTTGTGGGCGTAAAATGGATGCAAGGAACGAAGATGTGGTCGGGGCTGAAGGTCGGGGTGGATTTCCTTGCAGTTGATGTTGTGATGGTTGTGCTGAGAATAGGGGATTGACCAATGGTTGTTGTTGAGGTGGAGGTGCGATTGAGATGTTGTGCAAGGGAGGTTGTTGAGCACTAGTGGGAGCGTGGGATTGGGGGGGTTGTTGGGATATGAACGATGATGGAGGAGGAATGTTGGATTGGGGCAATGATGGGAGGGTTAATGGTGGAGACGTGGATAGGGCAATAATTTGAAATTTAGAATAATGATAGTAGAAGAGTTAAATATGTAATAGTAGAGAGACATTAGATTAAATGGAAATAGTAGAAGATGAAATAATGAGAGTAGAGAATTTAGATTCCTTAGTAGTCCTAAAAAGCAGGGTACCCCAGTGTTAACGAAGCGAGGATTCGAAAGCAGTGCAATGCAATGTAGTTTATGAGTGCGAGATGTTCACAGCATACCATAAACATAAGAGATCAGCTAGGATATGCTTGAAATTTCCACGTGTCGATATATTTAAGGATACGTGATAGAGATTTCAAGCAAAGATCTGAGACTTCACGTTACCAAATTGGGTGTTGGCGGCACTTCTATGGGGGCATGCAAGCTACTAGGGGTGTCATGTGAGCCTTGGGGGGCGTTAGACGTTGAGGTGCCATACTTGGATAAGTCGACACCTGACGGTAGCTTGACACCCTTGTCAATCAAGTGAGCCAAGATTTTGTCCCCATGTCTTTCGAATAGGCGTTTTGTCATTTGTGCATTGACAGGGTTGCTAAAGTGTTCTTCGAACGTAAGCTCGGGTTGTTCGGCCATGTTTTCCTCCCTAGGGGGTGATGTGTTTTGACCATCCACATTGGATTGCGATGAGGTGCCATTGTGGGGATCGTGAGGGATATTAGCACCATAGTTAGGATCGGATGTGATGTTGACCGTGTTGATGGGATTTTGAGGGTTGTGCGATTGGGCATTTAGGGCTTGTTGGTCGGCCATTTTCTTTGCTTGTGATCGAGTTTGAACGGGCATGCAAGATGATGAAGTAGATCAAGATTGATTAAATTTCGATGGGAAATTAGTGGATGACGATTGATTATGCCGATGTGGATTGGCTTGATGGGATGGGATTAGATTGATCGATAGATGTTGGATTTACCTGAATGTCGGGTTTTGATCCGAATAGGTTTGATGGTGTAGTGATTGGATTAATCTGATGATCAGGATTGGATTGATGATAAGTATGACGAAGACCGAGATCCACAACCAGGTTTAAGAGGGATCCTTGGTAACACTAGGTATTGATTGAGAGGTGGATGTATGATAACGACACCGAATCCAACTTGAGATAGAAGCGGATTGATTGGGCCAAAAGGGATAACTGACTTAAGATGGATAGCGATCCTAAGCCAGCTATGATGATTGCGATTAGGGATAAATACCTAGGTCAACTTGGATGGCAACTCCAACGAGGTTTATATGGAATAACGGGGATCGGAGATGAAAACGGAATTAGGACGGATGGGTAGCGTCTTAGGGAAGACGTATGGCTCTCGAAACAAGCAGAAGAGTGTTCGGAATAAATGACCTTTAGAATGAAGGGATGGAGGCTCGAAATGGACGTTCAAAAGCTTATTTTGGATGCTAAATGATCGTATCGATGGTCAAAGTAGAGGGACAATGCATGCGAAGTGATGATATAGGGTGATCAAAGGACAGGTCCGCCACTGCACTGGGACAAGCCCGCCACTGAATTAGGACAGGTCCGCCACTGCACTGGGACAAGCCCGCCACTGAATTAGGACAGGTCCACCACTGAAATGGGACAGGTCCGCCACTGAATTAGGACAGGTCCGCCACTGAAATGGGACAGGTCCGCCACTACACTAAGATAGGCCCGCCACTGCACTGGGACAGGTCCGCCAATGCACCAGGACAAGTTTGCAAAAGGATAAGGTCAAGTCCGCCAAAGGATGAGTTCAAGGTTGATGTTTTGATGGATGGCAAATGCAAAGGACCCAAAGTGTAACAATCATAAAAAGACTTGGCCAAACTGATAATCACTGGTTTTTGCACAAGAAAGACAGTTCAAATAGCACAACCCTAAAATTTAGTAGAAAGGGGTATGGTCAACAAAGTCTTCTATTCTAGGACGCACATGGTTTCTAAGGAGTCCTCGATATATACACCGATGCGTGAGGCCCAACGTTGAACACCAACCAGTTTACAAAGCGTGAGTCGGGGAACCTTAGCCCACGGGGTACTGAAGGCTGGGACCAGCTCTTCACGCGATCATCTAGGCGGCTCCATGCAGAAATTACAGCATTGGTTGGATTGAGGTGCAGCTTTTTGAAGCACCTCCCCTTTATATACCACCCACCCGGTATGTGCATGGTTGGAATAGATCCCTTGGGGTGATGAAATCCCCAAGCAGGTCCCACTAAGAAATTAAAAAAGGGTGACAAAAAAGGACTTGGAAAGCTACGATTTCTCGTCACCCAGGATCGCCAAATGGCGCAAGGGGATTGGATACGTCAAATAGCTTTCCCAAACATGCCAAGCAAGGTCTATTGACACCCCTTTAATTAAGCTATGTTCCTATTTTACCAAAACACAATTCGGGAAAACTTGAAAGAAACAAATTTACCTTCTGTAAAGCCCATACTTGAATTAGGGCGAGGTCACGCCAACACCCTTTGGGGCCGGGCCACGCTATTGCCCCAGATGGGGCGGGTCGCCACTAAAAGCGGGGCAGACCCTTGCGCACTAAAGGCGAGGTCGCCACTCACGTCAGGGACAAGACCGCCAGCGGAGTAGGGCGAGGTCCGCCAGCGGCTGCGGGACGGAGCCGCCCTTTACGCAAGGCAGGGTCGCCACTACGGTAGGGCGAGAGCACGCCACCACGGGCAGTCGCCACTCGAGGACGATACGCGCCCGCCGGAGAGAGGGCGAGGGTCGCCCTTTCTGCCTGCTGGACCTGCAAAATACAAAAAGCTAGCAAGGCGTGAAAGAAAGACCAGTTTGTGGGTCCCACCGGGCGCGCCAGAAATGTGATAGGTCGAAATAGGTGTTAGAAAACAAGCAACAAGTTAAAGAGCACAAATAAACAACTAAAACAACCTACACTTCGAGATTAGCCTAAGTTGGAAACAAAACAAGACAAAGCCACGAAATGGAATTTTATACCTTGCATTGAGTCGATCCTTTGGTTGGCCCTTCGATCTTGGATGTGTATGCTCCTTAGATGGCACAAGATGTGTGATGTGAGATGCAAATGATGCTTGGAAACATGAAAATAGCTAAGTCTGGATTGAGAAGTAAAACTGCAAGAGTTTGGCTACACAAAATGATCTCCTTAAAATGAGAGAAAAGAGGGGGTATTTATAGGATTTTTGGGAAATCCTAGGGGAAATGGACGGTTGAGATTGATCCACCAAATATCAAGATGTAGGGCTAAGGTGAGTTGAGAACTCACAAGCCCTCACATCTTGACATGTGGCATGTGATGAAGCCCTAAAAGGTGAAGTGTACATGAGGTGGAAGAAAAAGGACATGACATGGAGGGGGTACAAAGTACCTTGGGATTGAACAAGATCTCCTCATAAAGGAGGTCCTTGTCCCCATGTGGGTGAGAGGACATGTGAGGAATTAAAAATTCCTCAAATATTCTCATGGGGATGGGAGAAAGAGTAAAGAATAAGTAAAGGACATGTGGGGAGAAGTGAAGGAATTAAAAATTCCTTTTAGGTGCCTTGGGGGATTAAAAGGTGAATTAAAAATTCACATGGGGAAGGGGGATGCCTTGTCCAAAAGGAGAAAGCCTTTAATAAGGTTGACTCAAGGACATGTGCCATAAATAGGATGAGGATTAGGTTAGGCTAATCAAATGATTAAGGTTGTGCAAGTACTTAGTTAGATAGGCTAATGACTGATTAGAGGCAAGTGGGAAATTATGGAGGATGTGACCTTAATGATGATTAAGGGTGTGCACATATTAACCCTAGTTAATTAGAAGAAGATGAAGTAATTAAAATTGATTAAGGACCAACTTGCAAAAGTTGGAGGATGTGACCATGAGAGAGAAAAGATGAATTAAAAATGCATTTTAATTCAAAAGGGGAATATGACTAAATTAAATAAAAGGGGATATTTATTTAATTTAGAGGAGAAAAAGGGGTAAAGTATCAAATTAAATACTTTAGGACCCTTGTGCGAGATGCAAGATATTAATTAAACAAATGGCTTTAATTAATATTGTCAGAGGGGAAAAGCAACGGATGAATCGAGGAGACGCATTTGATCATATGGAAGTGATCAAAAATGGACGTCTACAATATGATTTCAGCTAAAATTTGTTCCTCTCAGGAATTGTAAACCACTATTATGACAGCACCGTATTCTTCTACTTTAAAGCAATTTCTCATAGTATGGGTGCTCACAACTACTTTAAAGTGGGGGCATATATCACCACTCACATTTCATTGTGTGATTTTCTTTTTCTTGTGACTCCCTCTCTTGGAGGAATTAGGTACACTATTACCAAGGATGAGATCGTTTGCATTTATCCTCTCTTGGATAAATTCGGCATGATGTTACCTAAGATGAGACCATGCACGAATTAAGGAAAATCCCTTTGAACAATCCTCGCATTATTTTTCATTAACAGTGTTTATAAGTATCAAAATCATTTTTCTCCTTTGTGGCATCTTGTTAAAGTTATTAGGAGGTATAACTTTGATATGGTTGAGTGGGAAGCCCACCTAGTGGCATGACTTTTCCCCATAGCCACCATTGTGTTTGTGAGTGCATACCAACTAGTTTATGTATCTTATTTTTTTGGGATTTATCACCCCACGGATGATTAGAAGTTATGTGGCCCCAGAGTGAGTATGTTGTTGCCTTCTCACCCCATATATGACCTGAAGTTCTATGGCCCTAGAGTGAGTACATCATTTTCACCCTATCTTTCTTTTCTTTAGTTCTTTCCCTTGCATGATTTTGTATCTTGGGGGCTTGACCGACATTTGGATCTCTCTTGAATGTCTACTTTAGTGTGATTTTGAAGCAAGTTCATCCTCTCACTAAAGTGGGGGCTAAATGTGTCATAGAAAAAAAGGACCCTTTGCTTGACATGAGATTAATTGGACTTAATGAGGCCTTAATCTAGTGTTGTGAGGCATTAAATTATGTATCTACACTAGGTATTGAAGCCTTGCAAATTAAACAAAATTATTTTAATGATATCTTGTGAAGGTGTTGTGACGTGTTGTAAGACATTTCTACACTCTTCTAGACTATTTATTGCAATTCACCTAAAAATCACCTTTTTATTCATTATCAAGTCCTAGTTTGAAGTGTTGTAAAGTCTTGTAACAAGAATTCACACTTTTCTAGGCATAAATTCACTATTTATCCCTTTCTCATGCTTTATTTTGTCCCTTTATGCCCTCATATTCTTTAATTAATTGTATTTTTGAATGTAAGCCCAATAAACAACATTAAATACAACTTAATTCCTGATGCCCATTTTCAAGTCCTAGGTGGGACCCATTCGCCATGAATGGCGAATGAGTCCCTATAAGCCTAAAAAAAATCATCAACAACATTTCACAAGAAATTTCTAGTCTTCATCAAGGTTCCAAGTGCATACTTTCAGTTTGATTCATTTATGTTGCAATTTTCCATTCATTTGTAGATGATTTTGCAATACACAATGTGTTTTCAAGTAAGTTATTTTCCTTTAGTTTTTATTCATTACCCAATCAATCCTATTAGTTTCTTGCATTTAAGCATTTCATCTAGGTATTTAGAAATTTTCCATCCATATCACACTAATCTTTGAATGTAAATATAAGCATTTTTTGATGCATCTTTCTCCTTTTAGGTGAAAAATCCTAGAAGTGCTAGAAAGAAAGTAGGTCACAAAAATCTATGTTTTTGAAAGATTGAACCAGGGAAACCTAAGGTGTCCATGTAATAGGAAAATGTTCACTTAGCTTAATCCCAAGGCTCCAGTAGTCAGGTCTTGACCATACTAGGTTCTCTTCAGCGTATGATGTGATATTGTTGTTAATCTCAAGGGGCCTATGGTTATCCCTAGTTTCATTAAGAAACATAAGCATTAGATACAAGATTTTCAGTTCAATCATAAAATAATTTCACAAAATGAAAATATTTGCAATAATAATTCATAAAATTCAACAATTTTTGCTATCACTTAAGTAGATTTAACTTTAAGCATTCAACAATTTCATAGAAATGAAATATTTTTCAATAAATTTCCATTCATTCATCTATTTTTTGGAATATTTTCTGAAATTTAAACATCTAATCTAAAATAAAGCATCAAAAACACTGAGAAAATAAAATTTCTCCTAGTTATTCTTCATGCATGCCCCAAGATTTAATCAAATTAAAGCAAACTACTTTATACTTCACCAGATTATTTCACAGCTAGGCATAAAACAATGCGAGATTTTGAAGAAGGGGGTTTAGTTTGGACACCAAATAGGTTTTGTATGCACCCTTAAACGATGCAACACATAGTCTTGTTTGGTTGAACTAACAAAACCGGATACAAAAATACATGAGATAGGTAGCTATCAAATTGGCTTCGATATTGATTAAGTTCTCTGTGCATACAAGTTTAGTCCAAAATGATTTAAAAAATATGAAAAAAGAACAAAACTTAGAGAATTTTTGGCTTTTCTGACATCCACAAATTTTGAACATAACTTAAAAAGAAGTATCTCTTGGCCTTTTATAGAAGTAAGACGTAGTTAGGATAAGACAAGTACATGAGAGGAAATCCAAGGGACAAATCTTGGGTGATTTTCCCAAACTTCAATTTTACCAGAACTTCCATCTTCACCAAACCTCAACTCTCAAACCAGAGCATTTTTATTTACCTTTACATTACCGTTTGCATTTTTAACATTCCCAGTTCCTAGTACCCAATACCCAGAACACTTGAATTACTAAGTACTCTTTCAAAAATATTTCTCTTTGCTTTTCACTTCTAGTGACCTTTCTAACTAGCCAGCACCTCCCATAAGCATTAGTTTTCACTTGGGATCCCCAAGTCTTACAGTCTTGGGGCATGTTTTGAGACCACACAAGTCCCATTAGGCATAATTATGAGACACATTTTCAAAAATGCTTAGAAAGGTGTGACTCATACACCCAATGTGGCATATGAGTCCCAAATCTCTAAATTTGGGCCACACAGCCTAAAAACACATGAATTATGATTGGATATTTATTTATGTCAGGATTATCCTTGAAAGGATGCATTAAATGAGGCTTGTAGATGCAAAATAAGTCTAATTAAAGCATAAAGAAGCCCAATTATTTAATAAAATCCTAAAAAAGTGTGAGAGTGTGTTACAACACTTCACAACACCCTAAATAAGGCACCAATTAAATTCATTTAGTTCATAATGGCCCAATACCTAATGTGAATATATTAGACATATTAAAACACTAAATCAAGGCCATGTTAGGGAGTAATTTTTCTATTATTACAAGAATAAAGATAGATCCATAGACTCACCAAACTAATGCATCTCCATATGCATCTAGTTCAAGAAAAGAGGTTCAATCACCCCTAACTCCTCCTAGAGATACTCAAAAGTATCTTTAGGAAGAGCCTTTGTAAATATATTATCAATCTAATCCTTTGTAGGTACATACTCAAGCTTTAATTCATTCTCCACAATCTTCTCTCTTAAGAAGTGATACCTAATAGATATATGCGTTTTCCTCAAGAGCATGACTAGATTCTTTGAAATGTTAATGTGTCGTAGAAAAAAGGACCCTTTGCTTGACATGGGATAGTTCATGATAAAATGGACTCAATGAGGTCTTAATCTAGTGTTGTGAGGCATTTTATGCATCCACACTAGGTCTTGGACCCTTGCAAACAAAATAAAATGCTTTTAACGACATCTTGGAAAGGTGTTGTAAAGTCTTCTACAGGACTTTCACGCTTTTCTAGACTTAGTTAGCATATTTTTTCCTAATTTATCATTCTAAAATGTGTTTAATAACATTATTACATCAATCTAAAAGTTTCTCAAATTAAATTTAATGATAAACTAGTGTTGTAATGTGTCTTGCACATTCACACTCATTCTTGTGCATTCCTAGGCTATGTGGACCTCATTTTAGTGTTGTAAAGTGTATTTGATCACACTTTCACATTGAATTTTGTGTCCCAAGCCCTATTTGACATACACATCATCACTAATAGTCCCATATTAATCCACATTGTGCATCTCAAGGATTAAATTGATCAAATACCCCACAAAGTTGCAATTTAAATCTTATTTCCTTATCTCCTAGCTTCTTAGATGTTAGAATGGTCCCTATGGGACCCACTCACCATGCATGGTGAATCAGTCCCATCCAGGTGGTATCCATTCACCATGTGTGGAAAATGAGTCCTATCTAGCCCCATTATGATCTTTGAGTGGGAAAAAGTGGAATTTAAAGTTTAATTTCACTACATGTCGACCTGTGCTGAGGTATAATCAAGATACTAAGGAACAATTGTCTATAAATAAGTGTTTTTATCCTTATTTTACATCTAACAACTCATTTTTACATCTCCCATCATTAATTCATCATCTATCTTCTCATACAAGTCAAGCAAGCTAGGGTTTCTTCATTAGAAGTCATCAAGTTAGCTTTCTAAAGAATTCAATTGTTGAATCTTCATGTATTGTTGTATAATTGCAAGATAAATCACCATGGAAAGGTAATCAATCCCATTTTTTCATGTTTCATTTCTTCCTTTCACCATTTTGGTTTAATTACCTAAAAGGGGTTTGACCAAGGCAAACCCCCATCCCCTAACAATCAACATTTATTCTTTTCTTCTTGTGTGTTTGCAGATTTAGTTCTCTTGGAAGCTTGGAAATCATTGAGGATCAAGTGGAAAAATTGTTCAAGTCATCCCTTCATCATTCAAGTCAAAAGAATTAATAAAAAGTCACTTTCAAACCTGAAATCTAACAATTTCAGAAGCAGACACCTATAGGAAGCAAAAGTGTAGATCTAGCTCCACAGAATCAATTCCCAAATTTGCATATTCCTATAGGTGGAATAATTCACCACCCATGGCGAATGATTCCCATCTATATGCCTAAAAAGTGGTTTTCTCAGAATTCAGCTCCTGGTAGTCAGAAACAAGTTTCTAGGACTTTTCATTTGAAGCAGGATTAATTTTCCATGCATGGAAAATCAGTCATAGTAGCCATTAATAGTGAGTTTTGTAACATTCCAGAACCTTCTAGTAATATTAATATGCCTCTAGGTGCACTCTATTCAGTTTCATCACTCTTTGTTTTCATTTATT
>VDFB02134863.1:0-14791 GCA_007258455.2 Sequoia sempervirens
ATCTACTTGTCCTTCTAGGAGTTGTTGTAGCAGTACTAGCTTGAGATGCATCCACAGGACCCTCAGGAGAGCCAAACGCCTTTTTCAACTCAAACATCTTCCCCACATTTGACGTCTTCATCTTTTCTTATACCTTTATCTTGATTTGCTTATTGGTTATTTCATCATATGTCTCAAACCTCTCAACAGTGGGATCCTTAGGTTTGTTGAGAAATATTTTAGCATATGCAACCCAGTCAGGTCCATATACCTCATAGGGAAACTTTTCTATCCATGAGGTTCTTGGCTCAATTGCTTCCATATAGCAATTGTCTTTATCTACGATAAAAGTAATTTCATTCTTATATATTTCCATAACTTGTGAGGGTATTATATCTCTCTTCTGAATTTCATTTTGAAATGTTTTGAAGAAACCCTAGAACATTGTCTCACACTATGTAGTATATGGAAAGCTACGCATGTGATCCTTAATGTGATGTGCAATAGGAATATTCTTTCTCCAAAAAAAATTCTTCAATCCAAGCATTTCCCTCAAGAAATAAAACATAAGGTAAATAATCAAAGTGCCATACCAGAAATGATAGTGTGAACCCTTGGTTTTTTGCAAATTTTCCAACAATTGTTGTCGCAAAATCTCACAAAGGTCATAGTCTTTTCCTTCCTTCACCATTTGATGAGTAGTGAAGATGGCAGTGGCAGTAGTTGACCCTTCTTTGTTTGCATAGTAAACCTTATATGCAATGCCCATCATGGCATACCAGACCTCTAGGTCAAAAATATCATCTACAGTTAGGGTTCTTTTGTCGAATTTAGCTTCGATAAGCTTCATAACTTCTTCATTCTTCATAACCTTCAGTGTTGGCACAGGTCTAGATGAGCACAATCCAGTCACAACCTTGATGGCTTCCTTTGTGACTAGTTGGGGTTGATCAAGCCAAAATATGTCTTCATAAGTCTGGCTCAAGCCAATTCTGACCCATTCATCTTCAAAGAAAAAGTTGGGGAAACCCTTCCACACATCTAAACCTTTCTATTCCATATTTACGTACTTTGGTTTGAGCTAAAAGTCATCACCCAATAGATGATTGCATCTGAACTCTTCCATATTTAGATGATTGTACTCACTCAACTGAGAGTGAATATAGATGCATACATCTTTAGGATGAATCACAATGATTGGAACATGAGAGAATGCACCATCCTTGTTAGTCATAGTCAATATATATGGATATTTCTTAAATTTTGGCCTTAGCTTCTCAACAACATGGATGACAATTGGTGTAGCCATGATATCACTTTCTGAATACTAGGGTTTTACAAGAAAAACCAGATAAATACCTATGAATACTATCATTAGGGTTTGCACGCAACTTGCTAGAAACCTTCTTCACTTCCTTAGCTCATGCACCTACTTGATATAGTTTGAATGAAATCAATTTTGATCAAATAGGAACTAAACATGCTTCTCATCAACCCTAGTCGTTCTGCATTAAATGTATTTCTTAACTTTTGGCATTAGCAACTTTTTACTATTTGTGATATCACAGAGATCCATAAACATTCAACAACCTTCTGCAAAGAGAGTATTTTCTTTGGAAACTTGAGCAAACATATTTATGTAACTAATAACCATTATGCTGAAGACTTTAACATCTTATGCTTTATAGGGGTTTGAAAAGATTTGCAATTGCAACTCCCCTTGAGCCAATACTTTCTTTTCAATTACCAAAGGAACCATTTGCACTAGACTGAGGTATAGATTCATTCTTTGCTTCAGTTTTTTCCTTCTTTTTCCATACCTTTTTCATTTCTTCTTTTGCTAATTAGTGTCAATCTTATTTTGTGGCGAAGAAGGTCTTACATTCTTTCCTTTGTGGAACCTTGTAATGTGTCTTGGTTTATTGCAGTTGTAGCAGGTGATACTAGCTTGCGGAGCATAATTACTTCTTCTCACATTAGACCTACAATTAGCAGCCCTATGACCAAACTTGTTGCATGTGTAGCAATGAAGCTATAAGCACTACACACACATTCTCCATAGGGATCTAGGTAATGTATTTAGACATCTAGAGCATCCACAAAGAGTGCCCATTACACAGATTGTATTCCACATTTGTTGCAACAACATACACCTTATGCCTAAATTTTAATTCATATACATGTTCAATCTTATTCATCATTCAATCATTGAATTATCTTAGAGATTTGATAGATGTAGATACTAAAACACACTATAACATGTAAGCACCCACTTTTTTCCTAAATGACATGTAATTATTTGTCAAGGATTACATAAGACATTATTGCAAGCATATAGAACATCAGTGGACCAATTAGATGCTAGCATGGCCATACAAATTACCAATGCATGAAAAAGATAACACCTTGTCTGCTAGTGCCTCAACACAACAATCAATTAGTCACCAACAATATTGCTTTGAAACTAGATCTCCATCATAAGAATTCTATAACATTCCATATATATATATATATAATTTTTATTTGAGCTTATCTTATTTAAAAATTTATATTTATTTATTTGTTATTTTAATATAATTATTGTAGATGTTGAAATCTTGCATATACTCATCATATAGTCATCAATTAAACAATTCTTTGGAGGTGGTGTCCTTTGTTCATATCCCAAGAGAGTGGAACAGTGTTGCAGATTGTTTATCAAAATGGACATCGGCGTTTAGGGGTAATTGATTTTATAAAAGTGTACCCTTTTGTGAGGATGATAGAAATTCTGAGTTTCTGAATTATAATTCAGGCCATGCCACAACTAAGATAAGATACGGCCAAGCTTCCAACTATTGTGGATCTTGTGATCAAAGACACCAAGAACTTGAAACACCTGTATCAAGTAACTTAAGCACTTTCTATTGCTTTTATTCTTGCGTTAGTATTTGTTATTTTTTGGGACTCCGACCTGAAACCATGGTGTTATGAGGTGTGTCTTTCTTCCGCGAAGCCGCCACGTTGAATACTGATCCCACACACATTTTCACGACTACTTGTTTGGAATCAAAGAATTTTAAGAAGGGCTTATTAGCATAATAATCGCCAAGCTGTATGGTTATCTTCTAAGCCCTTCAATAGATTGTACCTACTACATTCCCTACACTATATTAGAATGATTTTATGCTTTCCATAATTGCTTGGTTATACTACTGTGCAGGTGGCAGCTATAGCAGTGCTATGTGTCCAACCTGAACCTAGCTACAGGCCATTAATAGCAGATGTGGTGCACTCTCTTATTCCTATTGTACCAGTAGAGCTGGGAGGAACACTAAGAGTTGCTGATGCACCATGTGCTGAAGAGATGAAGACATTTGATTGTTCACATTCTAGCACATAACTGCTGTGAACTCAAAATTAAGATCATCTCTCCTGATTGCCTTCATTGAAAGATCATCTGTCCTTGAGTTTCTCTAGGCCAGACAAAGTTCTATTATGTTCTGGATGTATGTAAGCTCGCTTCCATATCTCATTGGAAGAAGGAAAGTGAAGATCTGAACTTACATTTTTAGGGATCAAGTGAAATGGGGTCTCCCAACAAAATTATGTACTGCTCGTGCCTCAGTTTTTAAAAAATTAAAGAACATCTTTCCTACAGGACAAACCCAAAGCATTTAAGCTTCCATTTCCTTACAAAAGGTATCCAAAGACTTGACTGTTATACCTTCTATTCTAAAGCATTAGTGCAAACAAGTGCATCCGTGATACCCGATTCCAGAGAGTCATATGAATAACAATTTTGAATTAATTGATGCATATGTCCAGTGCCCATAAGACAAGAACTGGTCAGAAAAGCATTCAAACTTCACATTAAAAATGATGGCAGGAAAGCATCCAATCGTACGTATGTTCAGGTATTTTGGATTTGATATATTAACTTTATTAGGATAAAAATCTAACTGGGTCAAGCCCCAACCCCACCAGCATGTGGGTCTTAATGATCTAAGTAATACTTGTACATATATACTATGAAAGAAAATTATCCTGCCTTTTTCATATTTATTAAAAAAGTTTTAGTTCACATCAGTAGTCTTAAATTCAAGATTTAATGGAAGCTAAACAAAAGCATCATTACAAAATCATTGCACTGAGTAAGAAGTTTGTTATATATATATATATATCGAACAATTACTTTTTGGAAAGTTATCCTTTTGATTCGAAATTTTTAGTGTGATTTTTAAGATATTTTTGGAATTTGACTTGTATTTTAAGTGAGTTCAATATGATTTTTTTAATGAATAACTCTCATATTAATGGCATTTATTGTCATATTTATAAAAAAATGTTTTAAAGAGGTTAGTTTGCTATTCATCAAAAGTAAGTTTATATACAAATAACAAATAACTATTTGACTTGTATATTGAACGCTTCTTTCAATATAAAAAAAAAGTTTATATATGTATGTCATCTTCTATTTATATACTTAATAATTAATGGTACAATTTTTATATTCATGTCATTTTCTATTTAGTTTTATGTTTGTTTTGGAGAGAGAGTTTTAATATATATATTAACAAATGACATAAATTTATGTAAAGTCAAATCTCTTGTTTTTGCTACTTACACATTCCTATGTATTTATCTTTTGTTCCATTCTTAAGATTCACAACTTCCTTTTATTCACCCTTTGTATCACACAAATACTTATGTTTACACACCTCTATTTTCATTATTTCTATCCATGTTCCAATTAAATTTACTTATGCACATTTTTGATGAAAAGGTTATACAATAAAACCAAAATATTAAGGTGAACCATAAGCAATACAATTTCACCACAATTATTTTTAGGCTTCATTATCATCACAAGCTATGATGATTTGCTTAGCACATAAGATAATACCTTACCCAATAATGTCGATAAGGCCTAGTCCACTAAAATCTCTTAGTAGGCAACAAAGGCCCCAAGCAGCATGGTGAAAACCTTTATTGTGGTATAAATTGAAAGGAAGGCAAACAAAAAAAACCTAATAATGTACAAATTTTAGATTTCTAATTACAAAAAGGAGAAATGCATATAAAACATAAACAAAATTATACAACAACATAGGTGCATGTGGGAAAAACCCTTTTGGGAGAAAAAATTTGCACTCCAAAGTAGCCCAATATATTATTCAGTAATCTAAATTGTTGCAAGAGTTTCACCCTTTGTCTCTTTATGTTGTGTAGCGTAGTGCTTGGGTTCGTGACATGGCTTAACCACCTCTTGTCGATCTTGGATCTTGTATAAATCTAGCGATTATATTGGGCATTAAAATGTCGATCTTTTGGTACAATGGCAATCTCCTGTGCAACAATTGGTATCAGAGTTGAGGTCACAGGTTCAAAACCCTTGCTTGCACTTGGGGGAGGGGATTGTTGCAAGAGTTTCGCCCTTCGTTTCTTTGTGCTGTGCAACGCGGCGCTTGGGTTCATGACATGGCTTAACCGCCTCTTGTGGATCTTGGATCTTGTATAAATCTAGTGGTTGTATTAGGCATTAAAAGCTAAATCTTTTGGTGCAACAACAACCACCTATGCAACATAAATATGGTTTTAATACACTTACAAATCAATATTTTATAGGAGTATCACCAATTGGAGATCTACAATAGTCTTGCCAACATAACAATGCCTAAAAACTCACTATCAAATATCTCAATCTCAAGCACCCTATAAACAAGACTAGTGTATGAAATCATCATATGATTATTACAAAACCATGAGCTAAAACCACTCAAAAATCTGGTGCCCAAACACCTCAAGGTTAGAAACCCAACCACCAAATCCTAACACGATTTTATAGGCTAAAGTAGCATATTCCTTCCACCTATCATAAGTGCATCATAATCCACTCACCAACTAAAGAATTATGTTTTGGATCCATTTTCTCCATTTAAAGATGCATTATGATGTGTCATAGTGCATACCATAAGTTTATTAATAAGTATCACTCCCTATTATAACTCTTTTTTGCATCTTAGATGTTTTTACATTTCCAATGCAGGAGGCCATGACTTTTAATCTAGGAAGTTAGTGGGGCTCTTTTTTAATTATGGAGATAAAAAATATCTACACAAATTAGGCATTTCGAAGTGATTTGAACAACCCATATTTTTTATTTCGCTAAAAAATAGTCTATAGCCTATAAATTAAGTTTTGATGTCTTAGAGTTCAAAAATTGTATTCTTCATATAGTTAACATTAGGAGAAATGTTGAGATACCTTTCCTAACATGAATTATCATAGAGAAAGTTCTAAAAAATATTTTCAAGCTTCTAATAGGACACTTTCAAAGGAAACTAGCTTGAAGAGTAGTACAAATGCATAGAGTAAATTAAAAAATTTTCTACCAACAAAAGTGATTTGATGATCCAATAGGAGAGGTTTTTCTCAAATTTTTTCAATCTCATATTGCAAAATTCTAGATTGACATGCTTGGAACACAAAAGGAATTCCTAAAAATTTGCACATTTCTTCCTAGTCAATGGGCTTCTAATAAAAATAATAAGCCAAGCTAAAAGCTAGAAAAAGGCCTACCTATAGTACTACTTCTCATTCTTTTAGATACTATAACTTGAAGCAAGAAAAAATTATAGGACTCTCGAAGGCCTATTTAATATTGTCTTCATCTTGTAGGAGTGCAAGGAAAGAGTCATCCACAAAATGCCTATTGACTAATTGCTTAGAGGCTCTAATGACCTAGTTTGTGGCCTTGAGATGTTTGGATCTTGGCAATGCTTTCTAACTATGTATCATTGGATGCATAGGTCGTGTTTTATGCTTATTTCTTGGGGTTTTCTTTAGTGGTTCAAATTCACCATTTTTATTGTGGTGTATGTTCTTGCTTGGTATCGTGTGTTTATACCACCTGCATGTTTTAAGATGAGGATCATCAACATGTTGGTTGTTGGTTTTGTTGTATTGAGATGTGTGTTTGGCATTGTGACAAGTTCCTTGTGAGGACTTGATGTATTTTTGTGGTTGCAAAACTTCTTAAGATGCATGTGTGATGCTTAAATGACTTGTTTATCATTATGATTCAATTCAGTGATATGCATATTATATTTATGTTGTGATTAAATTTTTTCATGATTTGATGAAATATGGATGCATTGATTTATTTTATATGATGTACCCTGTTGGGTGGTTATCCTATGCTTCACCTATTTATATATTGAGCAGGTACACTTGACAAATGTGTTGAGTGGTTATAGGTACATGGTTATTTATCCACTTGTATACACAGATCTAAGTTATTTCCCAACGATAGTTATTTCAAAGATGTCACTTTGAGCCTCCATTTCTATTATTCCTTGATCACACTTGAATCGAGTATGGTTTGTGTCATGTCTGAACATGTGTGAACTTGGATCCGAATCAAAGGCTATTTAGGAGTTTTTCTATGTTGTGAGTTACCAGTAAATGTCTTATTTAATTCAATGGTTAAATTTCCTTTTTTTGTAAAACAAAATTTAGGAATGAAATAATTGCTTGTCATTTATCGAATTTCTCATGTTTTGGGAAAAAAATGAAAAATAAAAATAAAGTTAAGTTATTTATTTTCTCTAAAATTCCTTTGGGTTGGGAATGTATATGTTGGAAATAGGATGCCATTTAATTGCAATCCTAAACATTATTTATTTCATGTGTCTCCCTAAGTCCTTGGAAGGTGTTCTCAAACACTAGGATTAAAGAGATTAATTTTGGATGAAATAATCATGTTAATTGACATTTGTAATTAATTCTAATTAATAGGAGCATGTGAGGGCATCCAAAATGAGTTCCTAAATAATAGGAGCACATGGGGCACCCACATGGAAGGTGGAACTCACCTTGAGTTAAGTTAACTGTTTGGAGTAAAAGATAACACTTCAATCATGTAAAGATCCTAGGAGTTAGGGTTTGATGTTTACATGCATGGTTCAGTTTAGTTTAGTTCAGGTTGAGAATAGTTTAGTTTAGTTCAATTCAGTTTAGTTCAATTATGGTTCTGTTATCTTCAGTTAGTTTTAGTTGAATGCTAGTCGACTTCAGTTAACTTGAAATGCATGATTAATGACTTGAGTTGCATGATAGATAACATGTGACTTCCTTCAGTTGACAGGGGACAACCATTCTTGCAATGAATGATGGAGGGAGATGTTTTAGTTAACATAAAATGACTTGGACCCACTTTGGGCGCCCAAGTTGGCTTCTTGGAATTAACTCCTTTACATGTTAAGATATTTCAGAAGGCTGAGTTAAGTGGGCCCATTCTTGGGCGCCAACTTTGAGGATAAGCCTTGAAGATATTTACAAAATAAAGGTTGAGTTACACTTAAGTTTAGGATGCCCAAATGGATGAAGTATATGATTTGACATTGTTCTTCACGGTAAACTCTACTTGCAAGAGATAGGAATACCTTTTTAGGAGATAGGGATTGAGCTTTGTAATTGTAACTCTTTGGAGTTTACAAAGTTTTTTATTGCCTATATATCTCAAGCAAGTTGAAGAGAGTTTGTATCAGTTTTATTGCAGGTTGTGAAGAAGATTTGGTGAAGGAAAAAAAGCAAAGCAAGAATTGGAGCTATTTTAATCTACTTGAGAGATTAAATAATACATTGATTCTTGGTGGAGTTTTTTCCCGAAAGGGTTTCTCCATGGTATATGCTTGTATAATCTTTCTAATATCTTATCTAATTCTTCTACAACTTATGTCTTCATTCTACAAATGATAAAATGAATTAATCAAATAATCACCCACAAAGAATTTGTAACAAATAATACATTTAGATCAACAAGTATAATAGTTTTACAAAGTATTAAGCTGCATAAACACCTCAATTATTCAATAGTATATACTCAATATAATTGTTTGGTCAATTATATTGTAAATGAATTAATATAGTATGTTTAGTTTTGCTCAAATGAGTTTTGGGAAAAGAATGAGAAAATTAAACAAATAAAACAAATAAAATGAGAAAAATAGAAAATAGGGGAAAATGATCAATGTTAGAAGTCTTAAATAGATTGAATCCAACGAAATTTTTAAGCGAAAAATAAAGTTACATAAACTGGAAAAAGATAAATAATGTAAAGCAGAAATATGAGAGATTATGCAATGTCAAGTTGAAAGAATTGCATTAAGAGCTTCCAAGATGAAAAATACAAGCTAGATAGTGATTTTATATAGAACTAAGGAGAGGATGGAGGTGGTAAATCCAACCATTAGTAATTAACCACCAAAAGTGGAGGATGCCATCAAAAGTGGAAATTGTTCCACATCACTTATCTCCTAATTATTAAATAATAAAATCACTTTATTATCCTAAGCAAGCTTAATAAATGTGTAGGAAAAAAGTATGACTAAGGGAAAACAAATTATCCCACTAGGAAAATAGAAACCTACACCAAAACCTCCCTTAAGCACAACTTAGGAGGATGTAAAAGATGATGGGTCCCGACAAATAAAGCCACGTTAGGTACCCATGTACATATAAAATCCACCCAAATAAAAGAAACCCCATTGCATAGAAAGGAAGTATGCCCCCCATAATAGAGAGAGAAATGAAGTGAAAGGAAAAAGAAGCCCCCAAAGAGATCCAATGGTAGATGCCTGAAACTAGATGTAGAAGATGATCCATAATCATTGAACAATGTTCCTCCCTTTAGGAAGAAAAAAAGCAAAGGTGTATGTGAGCTATCTCCCCACTCCTGAAAGGAATATGTATAAAGAAAACTCAAGATGTATGAAGTCTCTAAACTTAGCTCAAGTGTCCCCATGTCGATGTTGAACGCTGCCATAATCAAATCGGGTGCTCTAGGCCACATTGTTGAAAATGAAAACTTAGAATCTCCTAAAGAATGATATAAAACACAATCTAATGACTCAAGTATCTCTTCTAAAGAAGTGTCCTCCAAATGTTGATCTAAAGTATCCACACTCATGTCAAACTGAAATGAATGATCATGTAGAGAATGAACAAGAGGATTAGAGTGTTCCCTCACAACAACTGAAGTAGAATCAACTTCATCAAAGAGAAGATGAATGCAATCAATAGTGTCTCCCAAATCTGCAATATGTGTCTCCATAAACAAGTCTAAAATACCTGTCAAGAGATCATCCCACAAGATTGAATCTGAAAGATAATGTATGTCCCATTGTAAAGAATCACTGGAAACTTTCAAAGAAGAATCGTTGGACTCAAAAGTAGCAATAGTAGGTGGAGGAGATGGAATGCAAGGTTTAAGAACTAGATCACTTGGGAGAATACCCAAGTTAAAGTGACCAAAATTCTCCTCAAAATTAAAATTCACACTAGAAGTGTGATCATCATCCAAAGGACCGAAGCCATCATCAAGAACAAAATCTGAAAAGGATTACAACTAAGATGCATGATCAACCACCCCAGTAGCAATAATCTCTCTACTCTTCAAATATGCAATAAAGACTAAATTAGGAGTAAATTTCATTGTCTTCCTTACTCCACTATGAGTAATCTGATAGATGGAAAGAAGATTATTGGATAAATGAGATACACACAATTCATCATTGAAAGTTCCATCCCCTATATCAATATATCCATCCCAATTACATTCATATATGTATTGTTACCCATCAAAATAGGTGGCATAACACAAGGCTCAAAAGAAGAGAACATGGACTTTGAAGAAGCCATATGATAAGAAGCTCCAAAATCTAGAAGTCATCTCCTTGATCCAATACTTATAGAATCACAAAGAGCTTTTCCTTTATGTTTGTCTGGTGACTAGCATAGCCTTTTTCTTTTTTCTTAGTAAATTCTTGGTTTGATGAAGATGGAGATTCAATGACCCCTTTATTGCTCTTCTCAAGAAGATATGTGAGGTGGTCAATCTGTTTCTTCATACATTTTTGTTCATCATGACCATGTTTCTTATAGTAAGCATATTTAACCCCCTTCTTAGATTTTCCTTGATTTTAAGAAGGTCTGGTGTCAATAGTAGAAGATGTATCTGAAGCATTATCTCCTTGATTCTTTGTTTCTTATTTTGTTTTCCATTATCTTTATAATATTTAGTTCCTTGACTTGCAATCGAGGCATGAGACTTAGAACATTTGATAGTGCCCTCTTGTCTTGTTCTTTTGTGAGTTCATTAGCAAACACATCAAGAGAAGGCATTGTGTAGGAAGCTCTTAAGCCATTTTTAGTGGTGCATAGAAAGTAGAAACAAAGATTGAATAGTCTGGACCAAGTTTAGAGAGAATACTTAAGATCAATTGTTTATCATCTTTCTCAATTCCACACTATTTCAATTGTATTAATTTATTATAACCCAACTAGAAATTATTTGCACAATAAATTCACAAAATATAATCAAAAAAATTTCTCTATTTGATTTAAAACAATTAATATAACTGGTTGATTAACAACTAATAATAGCAGAAGCAAAAAATAACAAGTCAATCACAAATACACAATAACACAAAATTACCTAGGAAACCCCAATGTGGGGAAAAACCTACAAATATTGGATCTTCTATTTATCCTAACAACAAAATTTCCTTTCAAAAATACAATACTGATTTGCTACAACAATCTTACATATATAGCCTCAACTATTTTAAATCAACGCGCAAGAAAAGAAACTTTCCTTACATTACTCAACTTTAAATCACACATAAAATCACTCTCGGTTTTATCTCAACCTTACAAACCCGAAACATTCTATTAATGAATAAAAAATCTGTTGTTGAAAATCCAACTCGAGTTGATTTAAAGCAACTCCACACTCCACCTTTCGAGCTATGGAAAAAATCAACACTCAGTCTTAGCGAGGAAGGTGTTATGCGCAACACCCAATTTATCCCTAAAGAATTCAAACTTACTCTTCATCGAGGCCTTGGTCAGGATATATGCTATCTATTCGTCCGTAGGAATGTATTGGAGCTTCACTGTCCCCTTTTCCACACAATCTCTAATGAAGTGGTACTTGATCTCAATGTGCTTTGACTTGTCATGAAAGACTGGATTCTCAGAGAGTTTGATACAACTCTAATTATCACATTAAATGACTATAGGATCTAGCTCATGATCAAAGATCCCAGCTAAAAGATTCTGAAGCCAGATAGCCTCACATGTAGCCATACTGGTTGCCATATACTTGGCCTTCGCAAAACTCAGTGCAACTGACTTTTGTTTCCTATTGTACCAAGAGACTGTTGTTGATCCCAAACTGAAACAACACCCTGAAGTGCTCTTCCAGTCAGCTGTACTATCTGCCCAATTTGCATTGGTAAACCCCTCAAGCTTCACTCCATCTTGCTGAACATACATCAACCCATAATCAACTGTGCCTCAGAGATACCTCAAAACATGCTTCACATCTATCTAGTGCACATGTTTAGGTTCCACTATAAACTGACTAAGTGAGTTCACTACAAAACAAATGTCTGGTCCGGTGTTAACCAAATACATAAGAGAGCCTATCAATTGTTTGTATAAAGTCGGGTCCACTGCCTCTGATCTGGAAGCATCAATCTTCTTCCAGTTGGTCACAAGTGGCGTGGACATGGGCTTACAATTCTCTGTTCTGAATCACTTCAAGATATCAATTAACTACTTCCCTTGTCCAAGGAAGATCTCTCCCTCTTTTTGCTACAACTCATATCCCAGAAAGTAGTGCAGCAACCCCAAATCCTTTATCTCAAACTCTCCTACAAAATCTCGCTTGCAGTGTACCCTTTTATGAGGATAATAGAAGTTTTGAGTTTCTGAATTGTAATGCAGACCATGCCACAACTAAGAGATAGGGCCAAGCTTCCAACTATTGTGGATCCTGTGATCAAAGACACCATGAACTTGAAACACCTGTATCAAGTAAGCAACACTTTCTATTACTTGTTCTATTTCATTGGATATTTTTGAAGGACTCCATTGAAACCATAGTTTTATGGTCAATCTTCTTCCTTTTATTATAGATTGTATATGATCCAATACTGCCACAACTACTTGTTGGGAATTAAAATTTTAGAAGAGGGCTTATTAGCATTTTAATCATAAAATGTATGGCTATCTTCTAAGCCCTTCAATAGATTGTAGGTACATCTCATTCCCTACAATGCATTAGAATGACAATTTTTATTTAATGATATCAAGTTTCCACAATCCATATTGTTTGTAAGTATTGCTTCTGATTTCCAAAAACTTCAACACAATCGAAACCAGAAGCAATATTTACCGACATTTTTTATAATTTCCATAATTGCTTGAGTTTTATTGTGCAGGTGGCAGCTATAGCAGTGCTATGTGTCCAACCTGAACCTAGCTACAGGCCATTAATAGCAGATGTGGTGCACTCTCTTATTCCTCTTGTACCAGTAGAGCTGGGAGGAACACTAAGAGTTGCTGATGCACCATGCACTGAAGAGATGAAGCCATTTGATTATTCACATTCTTGCACCATGACTGCAATGAAATCCAAATTGTGATGTACATAGTTTCCCATACATAATTGTGGAGAATAAGTTTTGGTTTTTGTCTCTATTTATATGAGATTGCTTTCATTGAAAGATCATCTGTCCTTGAGTTTCTCTAGGCCAGACAAAGTTCTATTATGTTCTGGATGTATGTAAGCTCGCTTCCATATCTCATTGGAAGAAGAAAAGTGAAGATCTGAACTTACATTTTTAGGGATCAAGTGAAATGGGGTCTCCCAACAAAATTATGTACTGCTCGTGCCTCAGTTTTTAAAAAATTAAAGAACATCTTTCCTACAGGACAAATCCAAAGCATTTAAGCTTCCATTTCCTTACGAAAGGTATCCAAAGACTTGACTGTTATACCTTCTATTCTAAAGCCTTAGTGCAAACAAGTGCATCCGTGATACCCAATTCCAGCGGGTCATATGAATAACAATTTTGAATTAATTGATGCATATGTCTAGTACCCATAAGACAAGAGCTTGTCAGAAAAGCATTCAAACTTCACATTAAAAATAACAGCAGGAAAGCATCCAATTGTACTTGGATTTGATCTCATAACTTTATTAGGCTAAAAATCTAACTGGGTCAAGCCCCTACCCCACCCGCATGTGGGTCTTAATGATCTAAGTAATACTTGTGTATTAACCAGTACATATATACTATGAAAGATCATTATCCTGTCTTTTTAATATTTATTAAAAAAGTTTTAGATCACATCGGTAGTCTTAAATTCAAGATTTAATGGAAGCTAGAAACAAAACCATCATTACAAAATCATTGCGCTGAGTGAGAAGTTTGTTTTATATAATCGAACAATTACTTTTTGAAAAGTTATCTTTCGATTCGACATTTTTAGAGAGATTTTTAAGATTTTTTTGGGAATTTGACTTGTATTTTAAGTTCGTTCAATATGAATTGTTTTTTAATGAATAAATATCATATTAATGATGGCATTTATTGTCATATTTATAAAAATAACATTTTAAAGAGATTAGTTTGCTACTTACAAATAACAAACAATTATTTGACTTGTATATTGAACGCTTCTTTCAATATCAAAAAAAGTAAGTTTATATATGCATGTCATTTTCTATTTATATACTTACTAATTAATGATAAAATTTATATATTCATGTCATTTTCTTATTAGTTTTATGTTTGTTTTGGAAAGAGTGTTTTAGTAATGACATAAATTTATGTAAAGTCAAATCTCTTGTTTTTGCTACCTACGCATATTCCTATGTATTTATCCTTTATTCCATTCTTAAGATTCACAACTTCTTTTTATTCACCCTTTGTATCACACAAACACTTATGTTTACACACCTCTATTTTCATTATTT
>VDFB02134864.1:0-29015 GCA_007258455.2 Sequoia sempervirens
GTTTAATTAAAGGGGGTCAATAAACCTTGTTTGGCATGTTTTGGAAGGCTATTTGACGTATCCAATCCCCTTGCACCATTGGCGATCCTGGGTGACGAGAAATCGTAGCTTTCCAAGTCCTTTGAGTCACCCCATTTTCATTTTCTTAGTGGGACCTGCTTGGGGATTTCATCACCCCAAGGGACGATTCCAACCACACATACCGACGGGGTATATAATGGGGGGAGAGTGAAAGCTGTACCTCAATCCAACCACATTGTAATTGGCGAAGCATCGGGATAACATGAAGAGTTGGTCTGAGCCTTTAGTATCTCGCTAAGGTTCTCGACTCACGCTTGTAACAGGTTGGTGTTCACAGTTTGGGCCTCACGTACCGGGTGTATATCAAGGACTCCTTAGCAATCATGTTCATCCTAGAGTAGAAAAATTTGTTGGCCATACCCATTTCTACTAAATCTTAGGGTTGTGTTGTCTGAGTTGTCTTTGTCGTGCAAAACCAATCATTTTCAGTCTAGCCAAATCTGTTTATCAGTGTTTGCTATATTTTGGGTCCTTTGCCTTACCCATCCATCAAAAAATCAAGCTTAAAATTATCCTTTAGGCCCGGACCTATCTGGCGTGGGACTGTCCGCTTATCTTTGTAGCAGACTGTCCCTTATCTTTGTGGCGGACACGTCATACGCTCTTTCTTCTGGGGGCAGCCATTTCCACACTATTTATCCGATTGAATCTATTCAAAGGCAGTTCTTCTCATTTTTTTTTTTTTTTTCCGATGATATATACCACTTCATACTTTTGAGAAGTTGGCCAGGGCACCTTTTTCTTCACCATCTGCCTCCTCGAGGGGGGTTTACCCTACCATTCTCTCCGTTTACTCGTTCCGAGTAAACATTCATCCATTTCACACATCCTTTCATCATTTTGAACTTTCGTTCTATCATTTCGCTCATCAGTTTTACTTGTTGAGTAAACTTTCATCCCATTCAACACATCCTTTCATGTTAAACTCTCGTTTGTCGTTTCGATCATTTTGTTTTACTCATTTGAGTAAACTTTCATCCATTAACACATCCTTTCATCATTCTGAACTCTAAGTTTTGTCATTTGATCATCCAGTTTTGCTTGTTTAGAATTAAGCGTTCATCCATTAACACATCCTTTCATCATTGAACTCGTTCTATCATTTTACGATCGTCCGTTTACTGGATTCAGGGTAAGCGTTCATCAATCAACATATCCTTTCGTAATTCTACGAACTCTGGATTACGTCATTTCGATCATCCATTTTACTGGATTCAGGTAAGCATTCATACATTCCACACCTCAGCGCAATCATTCACGAACTCTTGTTCTGTCATTCCGATCATCCGTTTACTTGTTCTGAGTAAACATTCATACATTTCATAGTCCCTTTCATCATTCCAAACTCTTGTCCTATCATTCTGATAATTTTTTTACTCGTTCTGGGTAATCGTTCATCCATCCCGATCAACCGTTTGCTCATTTTGAGTATTTGTTCATCCATTTCTATCATCCATTTCTCCAATCAAATCATCGCTTTCCCCATCCAAATCCCCTGGACTTCATCTTGGGTTATTATCCAAATTGACCGAAGTGTCTAATATGATCATCATCATTAACATCCTCTTAGGATTGTCACCCATCCTAAGTTAATCATCATCGTCGACCCAATTAATCCATTTTCAATCTCAAAGTGGATTCGGTGCCGCAATCATCCATTCATCCTTTAATCTGATCAATCAACATCCTAAGTCATCTAAGATAATCTCTTAACAGGATTTGTAGTCTCTTTCGTCATCCATCAGTCGATCTTATCAATCGATCATCGATTGATTTTATCCAATCCAATCCAATCGCATCCCTATCCAATCACCTTCGACCCAATCAATCTACTTCCATCTCAAAGCAGATTTGGTGTCGTAATCATCCTTTGATAATCCAATCCGATCATCAAAATCAATCCCATCGTATCATCCAATCATCCTAATCTGAGCTTTAATCCAATCCTAATCGAGCTTGTCCTAAATCCCCGATGGCTTTTTGTCCATTTCCCCATCCAAAATATTTGTCCATCATCTTTTTATCCTTTTCATCAATAAGAATTACCTCCATCAATAGGTGGTCATGGAAACCCTAATTACGCTAACTATGATAATGAAAGTCTTGCTGATCAAGAGGTATACGACATAGATCCCCTTGACACTATCATTGCTAGTAAGCTTTCTCCACCCACATTCCAAAATCCAATCACCCCATCGAGTTATCCCATCATGTCTTCATCTATGCCTAATCACACTCCTTATGCTACCTTTGACAAGGGATGTCCATCATATCCATCATATCCTTCATCTACATCATCCCCTTATCCTAGTTTTCTGTCACAATACCCCTATCTTGATCCCCCATCCACATCCTCTTATCTCAATCCTTCATCCACATGTACCCACTACCCTAATCTTCCATACCAATCCACTCAGCCTAATCCTACATTCACACCTTCCTATCCTAGTCAAACACACCCATCAACTTACCTTAATCCAACATCCAGTTCTCTTTATTCCATCCACCTACCTTAATCTTTTCTCACTCCACCATCCTATACCCTTACAATCCACCACTGCTTCCTTTTTGTGTAGTAATCCACACTATTCATAATATCTTTTATTAGCAACACGCCTATATCTTTCTACTAATGATCCACCACCTCAGGTCATCCTATCCTAATTCTATGCCTATAGTCCTACTCTAATCCTCCATCCAAGCAAATTTTAATCTTCACTAATCCTAGTCCACTAATCCATAAACTCATCCACTCCCACTCACTATCTCAAATTTAGCTGTATCAAAGTTTCTCCAAGGACTTATATAAATAAAGGGAGACATCTCTACACTCCACACATTGCAGTCGTGGAACCATGCTATCCCAACTCATCATCCATGCTTAGTGAGACCTCTCTTATCCAAGACCTATCATTGATGATACCATCACATCCTCCAAATCCACTGAGTCCCCATCTCCTACCATCACATTCTCCGAATCCACTGAGTCCCCATCTCCTACCATCACATCCTCTGAATCTACTGAGTCCCCATCTCCTACCATCACATCTACCAATTCCATTGAACACCCACCCCCTACTCCGAGAGCCGTCGAACCTATCGATGACACCCAAATCCAATCCACTTCTTCCACTCCTAGTATCCATTCCTAGGAATATTTTGAATCCTCCATCCTTCCATCTTCCCCACTTGAAGAGTCCCCCCATGACTCCATTATCATGCCTTCCACACAAGATGAGTCATGTCAAGAGTCTAATCCAAAGCATGCTATCATATCCCCTCCTCCAGATCAAGATCCTACCATCCCATCTAGTCTACCGCAAGATCACAGTCCCCCATCCATTCCATCCCATGATCCTCTTGAGATTCAAGATTCTACTGCTCCACCTTCGTCTCCATTGCATGAGCCTTCTACCACAAAATTAGATCCTATCATATCCCCTACTCCCTCTCCAGATACCACCCATCCAAATGCTACTATCCCATCATCTCCTTCTCAGGATCCCCCATCATCACCTAAAAATGCTATCCCCACACCGCTTGCATATCCCCTTGGTACTTTCACATTCTTCCATGGTGGCCTCCTTGCAGAAGAAAAACACAGTGTATATATCACCCATCATCCCCCACCTAATAATGGACTCGCATCATGTTTTCAGTATAACAAAAATCCTATCATAGATCGAATGCTCAAGAACATGAACTATCAAGGAAAAGGTCTAGGCCTTCACGAGCAAGGTATTTTAGAGCCCATCCAAGTCAAAGAACAAATCTGCATGCAAGGTCTTGGATCTATTCCCAAGACTCACAATCTAAAGATGTTGGTACAACCTCTAGACTACAACGAGCCTCTTTTTCCCAAAAGAAATGTTGGCTCTTCCTATTGCTCACCAAATCAAGTATCCTATCCCTCCTCCTCTATCAGACAATTTAAAACAAACTGGCCCATATTCCTCCTTTCATCCGGCTTCCATCCATTTTGTCCCATCCCTCTGCCCACTCATCTCGCCCTTCATCTACTCTATCCATCTTTATGCTCAGATATCCCAAGATCACCTCCTCCATCTCATTCGCTCATCCATCCAATACCTATCCATGTCATCCATCATAAACATCCCTCTCGCATGTCCCATAATCAGGATCAACAAAGGCACATACCTAAACATCCTCCATCTACACATAATCCTCATCATCCTACCTCCATTGCTCCACATCATCCATTTCTCACACCCATCCCATTGCTAGTACAAGCACTTTGGATGCCAGAGGAAAAATGCATCAATCTAAACACCCACATGAATCTAAAGCTTCCCATGTCCCCTCTAAAAGACATGGTAAAGAAAAGAAAAACAAAATCCAAAATCAAAATAAAATCTATAGCTCGCAAAGAGCCACCAAAGAAAAGATCAAAACCATGTGGATCCCAAAGAAAAAAGATGCAATGCCACCAAATGAATAATCTGTAAGAACATCCAAAGTTGCTAATCCAAAAGCTAACCATACCCACCTTTCATCTCCTAAGTCTGTTTTGGGTCCCTATGTCCCGAAATTCACTATTCCATCTCCTCCATTATCCTCACATTCTCCATCTATTAGTCCTCTTATCTTTTCACATCCATCACCACGTGTGCCAATGTTGGTCCTGAACTCATCTCCCCATCACATATCCACCCCATCATTCCATCCATACACTTTCCCACATCCCACCCATTATCCCATGTATCTCCCCCATCAAATCCCTCTAATTCATCCTCTTGCATAATCCATTTATCCTCATAAGGTTGTACCAACATCCAACAGTCAGTTCGAACATAAGCTCTTAATACCTCGTATAGAACTTGATGCTTGAGTCCTTCATCCATATCCTTATCGCATGTCTTCTAAATCCACTTATTCGCCTCCCTATCCTTATCCATCTCCTTCCAGATACTATCCAAAAGTCCAAAACCAAAAAGTCCAAAATCCAAAAATCCAAAATCCCAAAAACAAAAATTCAAAAAATCAAAAAAATCAAAAATCAAAATCAAAATAAAAAAAAAAAATAGTAAAGAGAAATAATCCGTCCAATGGTGAAAACTTGGCAACCAAGCGCCTTGGATAAGTACCATGATGAAAACCTAGCAAACAGGAATCATGCGTAAATCCCTATCTGCACTTGGGGGCAGCTTCTTGATATCCATTCCCTCCATCCGCTATGCTTCCTGCTACGCTTTCGGCTATGCACCCATCTTCTTGCTATACATCATTTTCATCCATCCCCTCCACCCTATCGAGCTTACACATCCTGTTTGGCATATCTCATTTATCCCAATCCTTCCATCCTCCTTGTGATCTTGATAACAATGGGGCAAACATATAAGCATGCTTTGGACACCTCTTAGCATACATTCCCCTCATCTGCACACTACCCCAACTATCATTTGCACTCATCTACCTTCCTTATCCACCTGTCATTCACCCTCAATCTCCATTCCTTATCCATGCACCCTATCTTCATCCATCCCACTCCTTTATTTTCCTATCCTTCTCTATTGCATCCCTCATGCCTCCTCACACATGACCTATCTAGAGTGGGGGCATCTATCTTCCTTTATGATACAGTCCTTGGAGACATCATTCATTCCATCAAATCACTCCCTTCCATTTCCTTATCCTTATCTCCTTATCAATATATCCATCTCCCCATCCTTATCTTTTATCCCTCCACACAATCCTTATATCCATCTTCCCATCCCTATCTTCCTATCCTTCCATCATGGCATTCATTCTCATCTATCCATCTGGTCACCTTTTCCTCACCCAAATCCTTATCCCTTTATCCAATCCACCCAAACAATCCTTTTCCTCCCCCCATCCTCGACCCTCATCCCATCTCATAATCCCTTATCATTGGTATCTAGCTATAGGCTTTTCCCCACACAATCCAATGTCATCTATCTTATCGCCATCACTTCTGCTTCTGTTGCACATCTTTTCCATCATATCATCCTCCCAATTCCTCTTTTGATGACTTGGATAACTATCCCATCCCTGAGCTTTGTCTAGTCACTATCCTCCAATCCAATCCAACAAGTCTATCTTGTCCCATCGTGTCAGTCCAATCATTTTATCCCCTTATCTAGGGTTATCTCTTCATCTTTTATCCATCATTTGTCGTCGGTCTTTTGTCAAACTACATTGCCCCTGTGCTTTCACGTAGGCAAGGTCGATCATTTGATCCGCCCCCGGGGTTCCATCATCGATCTTCATTGTCCACTTTGTCCCCTTATCGCCTATCATCAATCTTTCTACTTTTTCCATCTGATCCTGTTCCATCCATCATCGATCTATATTTTCCACTTTTCTCCTATTCTCCATCCTATCTTGGTCATCCATCAAGATCTCCATCATGGTCTGTCGTCAACCGTTTATCGAACTACAAGGGCTCTGCGCTTCCACGTAGGCAAGGCTAATCTTTGATCGGCCCCCGAGCCCCTAGGTCCCTAGGATGTGTTAGTCTCCTGTCTTGTGTCATGTCTCTTGTGTCATGTCTCTTGTGTCGCGTTGTCAAGCTACGCCCTTATCTAGCTGGATCTTAACAAATGAGATTCACTTGTATCATCAAATCCAATCAGTTCTGAATATCCTACATCATATCAATCTTTTAATTTAGTATCCATCATCGGTCTCAACATGATGCATCCTTCCTAACAGACCTCATCAATCCCATCCATCCCCTTGATTGATCCTATGGCAAAGGACGTTTGAAATTGGATTACATTCTTGATGCTTTTGGCTTTGCTTATCATTTGAGCTCCCTATCATCACTTGTCATTGTCAGCCTTTGATCCATCATATCATGGTGTGCTTGAATTGGCCAACATAGGGTGTAGGGTCTTGATCTTTTCTATCTTCTCGGTTGTCCCACGTCGTACCCACCAAGATCCCTGAGGTCTTGTGTTACGCTGGGGCATCCTTGTGTGCTTGTGGTTATCCCAATATCTAGCCCGACCAAGGTCATCGTGACTTTGGGGTGTTGGAATAGCCTTCTTGTTTGTTATGTTTGTTTTTATGCATTAGACACTAACTTGAATTCCTTTCATACCTTGGCTGCCTTTGTGTCTATGCTAGTAGCAAAATCACATTCGAATATGGAAAATTGCATTTTGGATTTCTATTTCCTCTTTTCATCCTTCACAGTTTTATCAAAATCCCTCTCCATTCATCCTTCTTCATCACACTTCTCCCAATCTTCCATCACATTGCATCATCTTTCTTCAACTCCTTGCATCATCCTGATTCAGCTTCTGAGAGCCCACCCGTGTTCTCTTGAACCCGCATGTCCTCTCTCGAGGCATCCTTTCATCCCTAACTTTCATCTTTACCCCCATCATCTTCCTTCCTAGTCACTTTGAATGTCAGTATATTTTCCAATCTAACCATCTTCTTCTAGGTTCTATAAGTTTTTAATATTCTTTGAAATGATGCTACTGTAGTTCATCCTGTAAAGAGGGGAAAATGTAGGCACCTAAATTTGGACTTTAATTTATCCAAATTAGTATCCTTTCGCCTAAGCATCCCTTTATCCGCATTTACTCACTAATACCTGCCATTTACCACATCTTTTTAATTCTGCCAAATCCCTAAGGTATTTAATCAATAATACTTTATCTCTTTAATCCTCCTCCCACCAATTGAATTAAATAAATATTCCATTTATTTAATTCCCTTCATGTCACATCCTCCATCATTTTTATCTTATCTTAATCCTTCTTCTAATCTCATCATTAGGATGTGCACATGCCTAATCCTTGATTAGGATGTGTCACATCCTCCAACTTTTGCAAGTTGGCCTCTAATCTCTTTTAGCCACCTAACCCTCCTCTAATCCTTCATTACTCTTCCCCATGTGATCTTTGACTTGTCACATCAAGTCACATGTGAAATCTAACTCTCTCCTAATCTTCATTAATCAGTCTAATCAAGTACTTGCACAATCCTAATCACTTAATTGAGTCAACCCTCTTAAGTGCTTTTCTTTTTTGACAAGGCATCTCCACTTCCCTATGTGAATTTTTAATTCACATTTAATCCCCCAATGCACCCTTTGGAATTTAAAATTCTTTCCCCTCTCCCCATGAAAATATTTGAGGAATTTTTAATTCCCCACTTGTCCTCTCACCAAAATGGAGACAAGCAACCCTTTATGAGGAGATCTTGTCCAATCCCAGTTCTTTGAAAATTCTCTCTATGTACCATCCTTCTTCATAACCTCATGTCCACTTCACCTTTTTAGGGCTATATCACATGCCACATGTCATGATGTGGAGGGCTTGTGAGTTCTCAACTGCACCTTGGCCTCTGCACATCTATATTATTTGGTGGCTCAATCTGCCATCTCATCTCTTCTAGGAATTCTCAAAAAATTCCTATATAACACCCCTCTTTTCTCTCATTTTGAGAGAGAGATCATTTTGCTAGCCAAACTCTTGCAATTTTGTTTCTCAACTTACACTTAGTCATTTTCATGTTTTTATCCACTTGCACTCATCCTCACAACATCATTTAGCTTGCATCTTGTGCCATCCAAGGAGCATACACATCAAAAATCGAAGGGCCAACCAAAGGATCGATTCGACGCAAGGTATAGAGTTCCATTTTGTTGCTTTCATCTTGTGTTGTTTCCAACTTAGGCTAATCTTGAGGTGTAGGTTGTTTTGGTGTTTATTTGCACTCTTTTATTTGCTGCTTGTTTTCTAACACTCACATTCGACCTATCACAGATGTCATGAAAAAATGAAGTGAAATCCTCTGACATGAAAGGAAAGGTGCCAGCAAGCTCTATGAAAGAGTTAAAGTATATGCATTATGAACCAATAAATTCATAAAGCATGGAGCATCATCCATGTGGTAGAAGTAGATGGTGTCCTTATGGATTAGAGAGTGAGATACAACAAACTATGAAAGCACATGAACATCTTTGATATGAGAATGGAAATAAGCCAAGGATAAGGTTTCAAAAACTCTTTGATGCTTTCAAAACTCTTACTCATGTAAACATTTTAGAAAAATAATAAAAAATATTATTTTGTAGATCTATTAGTGTAGTATTTCAATATATAATTTTTAATATTTAATTATTGTTTATATTTTTTTTCAATTTATACTAAAAGTAGGTCATCAACACCAAAACATAATGTTGATTGTCTTGTCAAGAAGAAATGATATTGTTTATTAAAAAGTAAATTTGATGTACTAGTGAAGAGATATATAAAGTGATGTCCCATTGGAATAGTCGTGTTTTTAGTATGCACATTTTTAAAATCTATTTAAAAATTTATTTAATACAGTGAAAATAAAATCCATGCATTAAATTTTCAAGTTATACATACAAAAAAGAATGAAGGAAAAAAATTACTATATAAAGAGCAACATCCCACTTAACGTAATTTTTAACATTTCGTAAATAACTAAGTTATAGTGTTAATTTATAAAAAATCTACATTTAAATAATTTTTAAATTTAAATCAAAATATATAAAACATAAAAGACACTTCAAAATCTATATTGTATTAGTTTACATCATTTCAAAATTTAAAACATATATGTCACAATCTAGTGATTCAAGTTAAAAAGTTAGATCGGTACTGTTTGTTTCCTTTATAAAAGTGCAACACAATGTTGAACTTTCACCCTTACAATATATAGTGAAAGGTGAATAAATGAATCACAAATAATAAGGGGATCCACAATGTGACAATCAACTAAGTTCAAACCTAGAAATATTAGATCTAATCCTGAAGGTGAGGTGTGGATGTCATGGTTTCACAAAAATGGAGAGAAATAAAATGAGTCTACAAAGATATGTATGCCAATTGATTACATAAATTATTTACATGTAAGTGACCATCCTAGATATTCGAGATAAGTATGATTAATTCATTAAAATTAATCTAAATGTGACTAAAATTGAAAGTGTGATAAATTAAAATTGTAAGGGATTAGGGTTTATATACCTTGTGATGCAACTTTATCTATAGCATGCTAGGATAGTGTCCTATAGACAAAATATAGAATTGATTAGAGGTTGAGACAATTCGATCGTACAAATTTGAGTGTTAGGGATAAAAACCATGACATAGATCCCATCTTCCTAGTGATATAATCCTATTTGTTTTTAGTGATCCCATCTGGTACAAAGTTTTAACATTAGTACTTGCAAAAATTGCTCACTTGCTAATACCTTAAGTAAAATAAATAATGGTGATAGTAAGAAGTACCATGGGGTTTGCTATGTTAGGGTTGAAATTCAAGACTTCCTTGCACTTTAGTCAAGCCTTAGGATCAACTTAACAATGAAACTAAAAGAGATGAATGAGAAGGTAATGAATGCCAATATGTGGTGATACTGATAGTGAACATTATTAAATCAACCATTGATTATTGATTTCTAATCACTAATGTATGTTGATGAATGTTGATTGTTGCTTGTTGAACTTAAGTGATTATCGATGCTTGATATAGGGTGACTAATGACTAAGTCCGCATAAGGGAGAAGATAGTGTATGCTCTTTTCCTAAAAATGCTCCAATGACCTGATGATTTACATGTCCTACAATGAAGCTTTTAAAAACATACCTTAGAAAAACATTTTTGAATTTTAGCCCTCATGTCAATAGGTGTTAGTCAAATCTCAGGATTGTCAAATTCAGAATGCATGAGTTTAAAATTTGAAAGCAACCAATGCCATTATGCCAATGATCTTATCAATGGACATGATCAAAATTGCCATCTTGTCCAAGGCAAGTAAATTTATTGAGAATTGAGTCAAATAAGTTTTGAAGAGAATAATATAACATGTTTGAGTGACAGATGTGTCCTTATTTAGTAGGTTAAATAAAATAATCAAATTACATACTAAAATCAAAAGTAACATAATTACATATATTATTTTTGAATTAAATTATTATTTTGATTTATAATATTTAATTAAAAAGGAAAACATTTTAAATTACTTTATATAATTTAATAGTATGAAATTGTAATAATTTTATATATCATCTGATGATTAACTCATGTATATTATATTTGAGTGAAATATTTAAAAAAAAAAAATAATAACAATTTTTACCTTTTTATTTAAGGGCAAAACATACCGTCACAACTATTTTTCTAAGCACAAATATTAATGTTTTAAGAATTTTAAAGAGGTACTGTCTTTTGGCGATTAGTTTTAGTTTAGGGATCGGCTCACTTTCATGATCTTTAAGCCGACGAAAGGATTCACGAGCTTTCTAACAGAAACCGAATGACCTTTTATGATGATAAAATTGCATGCCATATAGATGACGGTTAACTGTTAAGTCACTTGTACAACTCAAGAATAATCTCATCACTCCTTCGAATGAGTGCATTGCACGTTTTAATTCCACCTGAGAAAATTATGTACATTGATAGATGTTGGGATCCAAATTTCTTCATACTATTTCTGGGCAGTAACAATTGTTTTTCTGTGCTACTTCATACGTCTCCCGTCAGCCTTGGAAGCCAAGAATAGTTGTACAGGCATTGCAAATGGACTGCTATCAAGATGAGGCCAGAAAGGCCAAGGAAATTGCAGAGAAAAAATTTGAAGCCCAGGATTTGGAAGGTGCCAGGAAGATGGCATTGAAAGCTCAGAATATATATCCTGTTCTTGAAGGCCTCACTCAATTCATAGCAGTTCTGAATGTCCACCTGGCTGCTGCTCCTGGCCAAAAACCCAAGGGATTGGTTGATTATTACAAGGTTTTGGATGTGGATACTCATGCCCAAGTCTCTGTAATCAGGAAACAGTATAGGAAATTGGCTTTGTTGCTGCACCCTGATAAGAACTGTGGTGTAGGAGCTGAGCGAGCATTTAAGCTGGTTGCAGAAGCTTGGACAGTTCTTTCTGATGAAACTAGAAAGGCTCAGTATGATAAGATGAGAAGTGGATTGCGAAGGCCTTTCAGGGGTAATGCCCATGGCTATTGGCCATCCAGTAACGAGTCTCAGAAAGAAAGTCAGAGATGCTCAGGCCAGAGTGTTTATGTTGCTGCCTCTGCAGAGGCCACTGTAAGGTTTGTGCAACAAATCCTTGACAAATTGGAGAAGGATTTTGAGCAGAGGCATAATCAGGGCTTTGGTATGGCGTCCGGTGCTGGTAACAAAAGAAAAAGCAATGGTACTGATGATGACAGCGACGACGATGATTGTGTTATTCTGGAAGATGGTTTTGGCAGGGAGAGTGATAGGGCAGACGCTTATCAGGGCAATTCATGTACAATCTTAAGTACAAAGGTGAAGGGGATGGTCGCAGTTGGTCTGCCCCTGTATCCTCATCAAGTTAAGCCCCACAAAATTCGTGGGGAGGAGAACAGGGGGAAAACTAACAACGCTAATAGCGTAAGAAGAAAAGCTAAGAGAGATATAAAGGAGAAGATGATGGCTGTGCCAGATGCAGATTTTTATGATTTTGATGGAGACAGAGCAGAAAAGTCATTTGAGGTAGACCAGATTTGGGCTGCATATGATGATGAGGATGGAATGCCTCGGTTTTATGCTCGGATACGGAAGATTTGTTCCTTTTATCCATTTAAGGTGCAGATAACTTGGCTTGACTCAATGCTCAATAACGAGCCCGCTCTTATTAAATGGCACAAAGCAGGGTTTTATAAGGGGTGTGGAGATTTCAAGTTTCTAAATGCTATTACTATCAAAAGCGTCAATGTTTTCTCTCACATTGTGAGGTGGGAGAGATCCAAGGGAAGGGTTAAAATTATGCCAAGAAGGGGAGATGTTTGGGCTCTGTATAGGGACTGGTCCCCGGATTGGGATGCATCCACTCCTGAGGAAATCAGGCATAAATATCTCCTTGTAGAGATTCTCAACGATTCTGTAAATGAGGTTGGGATCGATGTTGTTCCTCTTGTGAAGGTGGGGAAATACAAGACTCTGTTCCAAAGGATGGAGATTGAAAGTGTTACAGAGAAAAACATGCTGAGATTCTCACATAAGGTGCCAGCACACAGACTTAAAGGGAATGATGCTCTGAATATACCAAGAGATTGTTGGGAGCTTGACCCAGCAGCACTTCCAGCAGATATGGTTCAGGAGGGTGCACCACAAACTGGTAATGGCTAATTATTACATTAGTACAGTTCAAATGGGGAATGTTGTGCATGGTCCTTGAGCAATTTGGTTTTGCATGTTTCTTTTTGTCTTAATGTAATTAGAATGAGAATCAGTATCCTCAAGATGGCTTATGGTGTTAGCTTATGTATTGGAAATTCTATGAAATCGGCCTATACTAGCAAACTAGGTTGCTGTTTTGAATTACACCTTTTTGACACAAGAATCCAACATGAAACATTTCTGTGTTTTGTTATATTGAACAGCTCTGAAATGGGTGATTGGTGCGTACATTTACAAAATATATTCCTCTATTGTAAGATAAGCACAGACAATATTTAAGGCATTACAATATGATAACCAAGATTAGATGTTCTCATGCTCAATTTCAGTCGTTTATTTGTAAATTGAAATTCTAAGTGAATTACTATTTTGAAATCAAATACTATGTTTCAATAAAGTTTTTGGGTTAAGGTATGATTATGTTTTGATCACTGAGTCTTAATGCAGCCCGCAATTCTACATTTTATGATCTAGCAGTCTCAAGCAACGCCATGAAATATAATCTAATGGCTGGTTTCAACTTATTATCTTGGGCAGGGTATGATTTATTTTTATCCGGTAGTAATGCAGCTTGAATTTTAGCATCTTGTTATCTGGCAGTTCATAGCAATGACAAGTTTTTTTAATCCACTTCTATATCCACATTGTTTGTAGATAGGCGTTAGAGCATAGACTTTAGATGGGCTCTCCTGATTTAGATGATGACTCGTGAGTATAAAATCTATGCTACAATGGGACCCATAAATTAGTTGGATACACGAATTCAAGAAAAAAAGTTTTAACTTGAAGTCTTGACTTTTTTTTTGCCAAAAACCACTCTAAATTCCGAGCTTCTTGATTTCCATGACTGGTGAATAAAATCTCTTAACCCAGAATAAAAGATGTGTGCACCAGTTGTTGGATCAGTGTAGCTCTCTGCAATGGTAATAAATAGTGGCACTTCCATTTTGTTATTTGATTGCTATATAGAATCGGGCACTTCCATTTTGAAAAGTGGGTTTAAAGAAATGCATTTTTTGAGTGTTTTCAGTCTCTTGTGTATTATTCTTTTTGTTGGGTTTTTTTGGTCAGTTTGATCAAAGTGAGGGTTTTCATCATGTGATTTGGTATTTATATTGCCTTCTGAAAAAATCTGGGAGCTTAGTCTTATTGATGTGTAATGGAAATGCATTGCTCTGTGTGTTAAATAAGTTATTGGGCAGTTTGGCCAAAGTAAGGGTTTTCATCATGTGATTTGGCATTTATGTTCATAAAAAAATCTCGGACCTTAAGCTTGATTGATGTGTGATGGTATGGCATTGCTTTTTTATTTTATTTTTTATTTAAATAAATTATTAAGTGTAATGCCCCGTCGTGTGAACTCCAAAGGAAAAATACATAATAATTATAGCACAATTTTTTTTTTTAAAAATTAACTAAACATAACATACATGCAATACACATTAAGTCATGACATGAATTTCATTTAAATAGATTCACTAACACATACATCCCTTGGGGTACACGAGGAGTCATTACAAGACTGAGATCCACACGACAACAATAAAGAATAAAATCCAAAGATATAATCCATAACAAAATAAACATTAACAAATAGAACACATGCATGATAAAGCAATGATAAGAAACCATCTGAGTAAATACAACATATACATAATTAACTCAACACAATAATAACTGCCATGGCCAATAACCACATTGGGTTTAACATTACATTACAGTACAATGATTAAGAAGTACAATGATACAAAAGTGTTTCCAAACCATGAACGGAAACTATACAACAAGTATCATGATACAGAAGAAGAGATGAATACAAAGCATCATAACTGGCTCCAAGACAAGTACAACTCTGGAGTCGTTGCAACCACACCAATCCGCACCTCTCGATCCTCGATTGGGGACCCAATGGGGTGCTTAGCACGTTCCACCCGACCATGTGAGTTCGAAGACCCACCCCCCGTGCTAGGAGTTAACAAGAAAGAGACCTCAACCAAGAACATCCAAAAAGGGAACCACAAGACTCAATGCCACACAAAAGTATCATAAAACTCAAGAATTACAAAGACATAATCCACAACATCCATTAAAATAACTTAAAATCATAAATCTTATCACATAAACCAAAGCAATGACCAATAACAAGTAACCAAAGAATGATCATGGAACACTTCCAAATCAACATAATACAATTCCAAATTGCAATTAAACAATTACAATTAACATCATATCACAGTACCATAAGAGTACAATGTCATAAGTCAAATATCAATGAGATCATACAAAACCACGAAGTACACCAAAGATGTAGCAAGGCAATAATCACAAATCAAGCTAAATCCAAATATCAACAATCTCAACCAACTCCCACAACCTACTTCCAGAGGAACACAATAAAGTAAAACACATGGGCAACTAGGGGAGAGTGTCATCGCATAGTCCTACATGGGTTGTCCTGTGCTCTTCCTCCCAACTGGAGGCGCCGGTCCATAGGGTGACTAATGCGGAGCCATAAACCTCTCGGGAGGATGAGGTCACGACCTTGCCAACCACGGCCTTCTCAGCCTTCCATTAGTCTGCAGAAGCACTAATGAAGACGAGGCATCCATTTTTTTAATCTTGTAATGATATTACTACCCAACCCACCTAAGTTAATTATTAGGTTTTCACTTGATTACTAACTCACTCGTGGGTTATCCTGAGCCCTTCCCCTTAAACGGGGTGCCGGCCCCCAAGAGGAGCCACTCTCCCTAAAGACCCAACAACATAAAAACCAAGGGTTGTACCATCATAATTTGAACAAATAATCACAACACAAATGCATACGAGGCATTACCCATCTCGCTATCAAGTACAAAATCAGAGTCTCACAAAGTTCCGTACAACCCTTTCAAAATAAAGATACCAATATCTTGCCATGATAAGAGCACATAAAATAAGAAACATTAACCAACAATAAAACAAGCCTCTGGAAGAATCTCAAAAAGTTAACACTAGGGTTTCCCCATCAAAGAACTGTCAACAATAATTACAAGGCCACAAGAACTATTTTCAATACAAATATAATGAGTGCATGAACCAAAATAAGATCAACAACTCCATTCAAACAACATCAACAACTTCAATATGGACTAAATCGGGAATCCAAGGGAAACCTCTATTTCTCCTCTCGGAATACCCATAACTCAAAGAACTTTTCAAATTTGACTCATTAACAACTCAAGTAGAACCATCAATCATGACAATGAAAACATTAACTGATTTACCACTTAAGGTAAAGAACAATAGAAAACATATGGGTTCCCAATGAATAGCAACATAAATTAAATGAGAGAAATCTGCAACTCAAAGTCAACTCATGAAAAGTCACTTCGAAAGGATCTAACAAAACAATCCATAAAACCACACATTCAAATACAAGATATCCATTCCTCCAATAAGAAGTAACTTGAAACAATCTATAAAGAACATTATTTTAAAGATCAATCATTTCCAACCTTTACAATATTGCGAAGTGAAGGTATAATCTAATGTTTTAAGCCATAAGACACTAACCACAAGTATACTCTTCCAAACGCAAATTAAAACAATTATATTCCAATTTATTACATTCACAACTATCTTATTCTTGCTTGAAAAGACATATCGTTGTTCTACTTGAAATAACATTGCCAATCATTTTAGTAATTTTTATGTCTTGAAACAATAGTAAGAATACAATAATTAACTATATAAATTGAAGTAATTACTCTAATTGACCAATGAAATATACATTAATTCTTCTCAAGCAAAACCTACTTAATGTCTTAGATCTCTAATTACATCTATTGAAAGTAAACAACTTTTTTCCTTATTTTAGTTTTCTTAACTCAACATTTATTAATTACAACTTTTACAAGAAATAATTTCCATAAATCAAATTTTTAAAGCTAATATACCCTTCCCTATATCATTCTTTACACAACCATATAATTACAACACTTATATTATTATTTTATCCTACTATCAAGTGAACCTAATTGTTAATCCTCTTACCTAGGGCAAGTCTTCCAAAAACAACATCTCTCTTATCTTATCTACGTTCTTATAATTCAATCAAAGTGTTTTAAGGTTTAATTCAATATGCAACTCCTTGTTATAAGGAATCCTTTCAAAATCCATAACCTACTATGATCTAAAGAGTTTACATGAAAAGATTATATAATACATTCAAACTATTCACCATATATTATACTCTTTTTATTTTGTAACCTTAGGGAATTCAAGCTATTATCTATTTTATCTTATTCTTAACTAAAATAATTTTACTAAATACAATCATTGACCTCAATCCAAATATGGGAATACCCAAATATAGCCTATTCATTTTTTTTTTAAATTTTTTTATGGTTTATTCTTTTAGTATTTTTCTTTTCTAAACTATAATGGGGTTTCAGACTACCTACTTGCCAACGCTTCCTTTGACTTCGAGGAATGACAACTAAATAATGATAACTAAATGAATGCAATAAAGACACTGGTATTATTGATCTGTATATTTCACATATGTTAAGTAAAAATATATTAGAAGAGACGAAACCAAATTATCCATTTTCTTAATGAAATCTGTCTCTAATAAGATTGAAGATTAAAGATAATTAAGAATGCTCGAGCTAAAACTTAGAGAAAAGATGTTTTAAACATACCAAAGAAATAAAATAAAAAGGATCATTGCGGATTCCAGATAACATGGTTTATACGCCCTACCATATATCACCAATATAAAGCATAGCAGGGCACCGTGCCTAAATTTATTAGTATATAAATATTAACCAGAACTCGGTGGAGCAATCATTATATAAGTGAAATCGAGACTTACCTTATTTGCATTTTGTAGTAACCTAACTTTCATGCATATTCGAATAATTACATAAGATTTTGACTATTGCGAAAAAAACTCGGTTAGACACCAAAAGTAACTGAACATGTTTATAGCAGATTACGATTTTAAAGAACCATGATGAAAAGGTTTGCAGGCAACACAATTTAGCAGCAATGCAGAACAAGGTACATACAAGCTAATGAAGGATATTTAGCACTAGCATATGAGGGACATGAATCCATGAAAGAATCCAGCCAACTGATGACCCAATACATGTTTAGTCAGGCTATGGCGTACAACCCAGCATTTGAACTGTTTAGCAGAAGGAACACAAAGGGATCTCATCTCATGGCATGAAATGATTTTAGGATGTGAGCAAATTGGATTTTTGCAAGGGATCTCTAAAAAAAAATCTTTAAATTAATGAAGCACTCTACAACACATCCTAACATTGCAAGCTTTGCTCATGTTCTAGGTGCCCGCAGTCAGGCAGGTTTAGAGGGTGAGGGCTACACATACTTTAGACGGCATCAACCCTTATTGCATTACATACATAGCTGATCATTAGGAGTGCATGGTTACCCTAATGCCCATAATGGCTGTCTTGGAGGCACCCAAAACTTATTACTAAGATGCCAGCTAAATCTGTGGTGCCTCTCACCGAGCTGCGCTGGTATATATGTATGCAAAAAGTGTAACACAGACAAGGCACGAGACTGTTTGGCAGAAAACCTCAAAGAAATGTGGACTCAAAAACAAGGCGCGAAAACTGTTTTCAAGAAATGTGATCTCATGGAATGCAATGATTGCAGAGGACGCACAGGATGGATTTGGTTAAAAAGGCTTGAAACATTGCGCAGACCAAGAGAATTAAATAATCTGCTCATTGGTTCTCAATTTCTTCATTTGAACAATCTGCTCATTGACGACATCATAGAAGACACACAAACCAAGCTTCCTCCAAGTTTGAGATGGTTACGGTTGCAAAAAATGTGAGAAACCACTTTTCTTCAGTCTTATGGATAATATTCGGGATTTTGATAATAAAAACAGAGAGTTTAATTAAATCTATACACCCTACCATGTTCAAGTGCTGCGCCTGTGACAGGTTGCCAAGTATATCAGAAAGTGAATATTGGAAATTGGAAATATCGCCATCTACTTGCATTATTATCAAATCTCAAATGTTATCAACAAGGCTGAAGGGAAAGAGAAAGGTGAGGTGCAAAAAACGTGACTCAAGAGTAGGAGAATAATGTACAACTATCAGAGCTGATAATTCGACATACAATTTATATGTTCTTTTGAGAACATCTGTGAGATATTTGGTGATTACCGAGCTAGGAGAATATCTTTCAATTTATTACCTATTCAAGTCAAATACCAACCATGACATCTAAATAACGAGCTCAGCAAGAAGAGCGATGACTCAAAATGAAAATACACATCATTCGAAATTCAGTTCACAGCTGCGGAAATAGGTGAAAGTATACAACTAATTTGTAACAGAGAATTCTCTGCTATCAACAAAGGGATTTATAATATGCTATCGTTCTCAAGCAGAGGTTGGCGTATGGAATAATAAGCCAGCATCAAATTAAATATTTAATATTGCAACAGTGTTGAATATACAGAAACTCGTATGGACACTTTGTTTGCTACGGAGGATATAAAGCTGAGCATACCTTGCACGTTTTTCCCAAATTTCCTGTGTCTTCCTCTACCATCCTCATGAACCGGATTCTTGTTCGTACGAGATCTTCTCCATCCCCCCGTATCCCTCTTCCCAAAAGCTATATATACTTTATTTATTTTTCATATTCTACAGTTCAGTTCTTTTCGACTTCCAATTGCTTGATAGGTGAAGTTTCTTTCCAGCTTCTCTTGCCTTTTACACTTCCCAAAAATCTTATCACGATTTATTTAATTAATAAACTATTCACTTTCCGTTTTCCAATTGCCTTCCTTTTTATTATTTTCTTTTCCAGATTATTTTGTTCATTATTATTATTAAATCAATTTATCTAATAATATCACTTGTGCTTTTAACAAATTAGTTTAATTTGATCATTTGATCTAAATCATTTGATTTAATTTTAATGGATTATTGTTTTAATTTCTAATTATATTTTAAATAACCTCGCAGATTCACTTATGATTTAAATTAATTATTTAAACATGACTACTTACATTTGATATTTTCCACACAATCGAATAACACAGTAATCAATGAAGCATACACAAATACTCACACAAAAGTTCAGAACAACCGACACGGAGGGGTATTACATTAAGTGTATTGAAAGTAACGAGGCACAAAATATTCTTCTAAGAAATTATATATTTTTAGTCTTCTCTACAATTGTATGATTTAAGAGAGTTTGAGTTTTTAAAATCTGTTATCATCTTTATATCTGTTATGATTGCTAAAAACATATGGGAGGTATGGGAAGCCATTCAATTTTGGCTCATTTGGAATAGTAAAGGTGTTTGAGATGGGATTTTTTTGTTAATCAATTATTATTCTTGTGGTTTCTAGTGATTATCTTCCCTTTTTGACATTCTATTGGTCAAGATTCCTTAGATTTATTTTTTTATGAGGAATTTAAACTATTCGTGATTTATATGGGCTAAATAAACTTCTTTTTGACTTTCTTGGCCACAACCTAGAACCAAGTATAACTTTAAGTAGCTAAGATAAGGAATCCTTTAGGAGACCCTAGAGGTTGTGCCTTTTAAATTTTAGAATAAGATTGTAATTCAATCAAACTGGCCAAGGTGGAGGGACTAGAAATTATTTTTAGACACACACTTCTATAAATATTTTCCTACAACAAAAGCTATAATTAACTCTTCCCTCATATTTATTTTTAGACACACACTTCTATAAATATTTTCCTACAACAAAGGCTATAATTAACTCTTCCCTCATAGTTATTTTTAGACACACACTTCTATAAATATTTTCCTAGAGCAAAGGCTATAATTAACTCTTCCCTCACTTGCATATGATTTAGAAGCTAAACAAGAATTAGTGTCTTAGCCTTTTTATCCATGTTTGGAGTAAGAGATTTCAGATAGTTTAGAAATCTAGTGTGGAATCTAAGCTTGCCTCTTTTGGTTTGTGTATTCTTTATCAAGGCTTTCTTGGCAAACTCTTTATTCACCTAGTAGTTCTAATCTTAAGTGCTCAATTTTTTTTTTTTTTTAAATTGAGACTCAAACATCTTTTTGGGTTTTATTCTAGAGCTTAGTTAGCCTAGTCATGTATTCATGGCTTCTTCAAGACCTTTTAAGTATATTTTTCCACCTAACAAAATACTGTTAGGTAGTGGGCCTTGCCTTCTCGTTGAATTTACTTAGACATGTGACATACTTTCATAATGGATATTTTGTTCACTATTTAGAGAATAAAAATGTCACCTTATTCTCTAATAACTCAAATGACAAGCATTTTTTAACTTAATGAAGCCCTATTAGATCATTGGAGAAATACTCCATACATAATCACTCAAGTTCTTCCATTCCTAATCCATGGCTAGTGCCCATGTCAAGGCCAAAGATGTGGGTGTAGTGAAAAATTCCAACAATATTCTTAGAGTTGTGCTAAATGGTCTCCTCCTCCTTGGGTTCCCACTTCTGCATCTTCCCAATGATGTGGATGATATCTATCTTTTAGGCATGACATTGTGATAACAAAGTTTAATTGTATCTCATGCCCTTAGGATGTTCCCAAGTAAGGAAGTAGTGTGGATTTTGCATGAATGCATGTGTATGGGTAAATGTATATGCTTGCATAAGTGTTTGCTTTCATTTTTTTCTTTTCTTATATTTTAGAATGCTTTTTAATATTTCTCAATTTTTGAATTGGTTATTTTGTTAAATGGAACATTTTATGAGTTAAAATGATTTAATTAATAAAATGTGAAAAATTATATTTAATTGAGAAAGTAAGTACTTAAATGCATGAAATCCAATTACTAGTTTATATTGCAAGAATTTTATCTTTTAATTTTTTTGATTCAATAATTTAAAATGAGTGCAACTAATAGCAGTGTGAAACAAACTTTTAATAATTTTTTTTAATGTACAAGTAGTTGTTTTAACTTTCCTAAAAAAGTAAGGGTTTTTTCTAGGCACATATTTGTAATTAAACTTCTTAACTATTTTAAAATAATAATATTTGAAAACCACTCATAGAATTTTAATTTTGAATAAACTATGTAAATTAAGGATATTAAAAGTCTCTTTTTTCTAGTATAGTTCCGTCAAAGGTTTTCAAAAAGAATTTTTGGTCATTGATATACATAGAGGTTTTCTTGAAGTTTCCTTCACTAGTTCACATATATGTGTTTCAAAATAGATTGGTAGAGGGAATCTTAAATTTTTAGACAATATTTAGACTAGAAATGATTCTTTTACTTCCATAAAAATAAATAAATTGATTATAGTGCTTTAAGTTGAAAATGATTAAATAATAACAATTGTAAGAAAAATATTAACTAAACACACATAGTTAATGAAAACACACATAAATATATAATTCTAAATATACTCTAAGCTAAAATCAATCTACACTAGTCAAATATAACAATATAAATTTATTAAACAAAAGCATTTTTCCAACCACACCTCCACACCAGACAAGTCCTCTGCCTCCCAACAGCAGTTCAGAATTCCCAGCTGTCCACCCACACAGCAGTTCCAGTTCTACCACTTAGAATGATTGAGTCCCACAGCACCCATTTCTTCCATCCTGGACATTCTAGGCAGTTTAAGTGGAAATGAGCTGTAAAACCACGTACATCTGAACAGAAAAATACATGAACAAAACCCATATTTAATCAAAAGTTATGGGGATGGTGATCTATGTGTCCCATTCCAAGCAAGCAGAACCCATGAGATGAAGTCAGAGGCCACAGAGGCTTGACACAAGGGATTTTCCAAAGAATCACACCACACACTGTCCTGAATACAGGACTGCCCACCTATTCCAATTGTAAATCTCCATATCTGGCACTTACATATTCCCCCCTTTAGATAACCATGTTGCATTAATTGAAGAGTATAATTTTTGAAATGACACAAGGGTTTTATGTCATTAACACATTCTTACTTGAAATGCCCTAAATTTGGCCTAAATGACAAAAACAAAACTATATTTTTAAGCAAATTTTGAAATGTACAAATAACTATTCTACCATTTTTAACATGGTACAACATTATATGCATCAAAAGGAATTGTTTTTAGAATGTCTTCGTGTTTTTCTGAAGGCAGAGAGAGGAAAGGTAACTCAAACAGATGTACAGAGTACATCACACACACCCTAAATTGACTGAAATCGATCCATAACAACCTAGATTTCATGGAACACAAACAATTAATCACCCCTATGGTGACTCCATGAACCAACTTATGCTTAATGAATAATTAGCACCCGAGATGTTTCTATGATAACACTACTTAATTGTAAAACACTTTGGAATAACCAATTTGAATAAAATGTTGTAACTTCTGATTTAATAAAACTATCATTACCACACATTGCAGGGGTTGAATCTCTTGCAAATGACATCAATTGAGTCATTAAGAATCGTTGCAAGGTTAGCATATATTTGTTCATTTTTTAACACATTATCTATTGATACCATTGGCATTAGATGAAAAAATGGTGTCGATATATCGCTTAGTGCTAAACGAGATTAGTTACAATTTTCAAATAACTTGTATTAGTACCGCTTATTAAAATATCGCATCTAATTGAAACACTGCTATGTGTATTAATAATTCTCCATGTTGATACTATTATTATGGCTATTACCAAAAAAAAATTCTTATAAGATTCATGTTAACGACCTTTCATATTGATAGTACATATGATAGAAATATTGTTATTAATTATTATTTTTATATTATTAAAATAATTTAGAGTATTGATACCAATATTATTATCAACTTTAATGTTACTCTTAATATCATTATTACTAATGTAGTCTATTATCATTAATAGTAACATTAATGATAACATGTTATTAACATTGTACTTACTAATATTACTATTAATATTTCACCAACATTGTACAATTAATATAATATTAAAATTCTCCTAAGCATCTAGTATTATAATTTTATCACTCTATAAATAAGTTACCAAAATACAATTGTCCAAATTAGTTCTTACATTATTAAAATTCTCCGAGGCATCTAGTATTATAATTTTACCACTATTTAAATAAGTTTTCAGAATACAATTGCCCAATCGACACATGCATCATAATACAATTACATTTGACTATCACACATTCTTTGTCAGGTATCATGATTGTTTGATACACCAGAGGGTGATCCCACAAAATTGGTTTACAATTACTGGACATATCAACATTCAAAACCGTAACTCTGATTCATACACTTGATTTAAAACCAAGTCCTCCGATGAGAGCAACCTACATGGTGCCCTCAAAACTATTGGATTAAATAGGACTTCATTTGATAATTAATTAATTATTAAGTCCCTTATTAATTTAGTTCACTTAAGCTAAACTACCCTTGATATTTACTAGGTATGCACATTCATGAGTCAAGGTCTAGTAGGTTACTCCATATCAAGGATTCTTAGCAAAACATTGGATATTAGGTAACCAAAATAATTGGTCATGAGCATTAACCTCCACCATTGGGTGGTGGGCCTTACATTACCTATAGTGCTGCATGATTTTTGTCCCACACTTTTAACTTGCAAAATATAAAGGACAAGATCAAGTGTGACATATAGAAACATTAAGAGATTTTTGAATGACTAGATGAATAATAAGGCTTTACCTATTTTGCAAGGTTTAAGACATCACTTGATGTTCAAAAATTATGATTTTTATAGAATATTTAAATACTAATGATTTAATTACAATAAATTTGAAACATAAAAGTGAATCAACAACTTTGAGATAAGAGAAATCTCACATTATGTAGTAAGAGTACCAAATTTATGTTATGAAAAAAGTTTTGAAAAAAACCCAACATAAAATTAATACCACTCACTATATTATAAATAAAATGACATTGAAATATAATAAGAAATTTGATTTATGGTGTCACTAGTCTTTTCTCCAAATCTAGGATAATTTTGATAACACCTCTTCACTTCTAAAGTAACTATATAAAAACATTGTTTCAATAATATTATTTATATAGCTTATAGATGTACATAGAACAATTCATCTACCTAAGGAAAATTTTCACATTTTTAGGCCAAATATGTTCATCTATCTAAGAATATTGCTAATTTTGTGACTCTTCATATTATTATTGAAGTGGAACTCTTTTGTATTAATATATAAATTCAAATAAAAACCTAACTAAATACACATATTCAATGTTATATATAATAATTGGGCGGGGGCCCTAGCTCGGTTGGCTAAGTAATTCCGTTGCGGCTCTGCTGGTCACGAGTTCTAGTCTCCCCCGTCCCGTGGTACCGGAGGGCGTGTCGCGCCAGCGCCGCCGGTCACATTAAAAAGTTTACCAGGCGCACTGCAGTTTATAGGGGGTCGTGCTACCCGATTCCTGCAGTCTAAAAATAAAAATAAAAAATGTTATATATAATAATTATACTAGAACATATTAAATTAGCTAAGTGTAGCATCCATCAAGCAAGGTGTAAAAAATTGAACCCATCAATCCCCTACTTGTTGTACACATTACATAAGAGGTCACAACCATGATCAAATAAGAATTAGTTATGGCAATTCCCATAAAATTCCTACACCAAACAAAATTTAATGTGCTAATTGACTTGGTAAGAGAATCTATATTATCTTCTAAGGTGCTAACTTTATCTAAAATAAATTACTTTCCTCTAGCATGTCCTAATAAATTGATATTGGAAATCTAGGTGCTCTATACTAGCATGAAATTTAGTGTTATTTTAGGTAAAATATACATAAATCTCACTATCACAACCAACTCTCATTTACATTTGAATGAAGCCAACATCTATGCATATGCTTAGTAACCATACAAACCCCTTGCCAAATTCAACCTATATAGTAGAAATATCAACTATTTATTGCTTCTCACTCCTACAATTGATAGCCCCACCATACAAGGTACCTAAATAGGCACTTGTAGACCTCTTGTAGTCCATACTACCTTCATAATTTTATTCTACAAATCCCCATGTATCCAATTTTTTTAGATAAGGTATACCACTATAAAAATATAATGATATGAAGTGCCAAAAAGATACTCACATACCCTTTTTACCATAATCTATTTCCTTACTTGGGTTAGACCTAAACCTACTCAAAACTCTTATTTATTGAGAAAAATATAGCCTTGTGCATACCATTTCATACATGAGAATCATCATTGCACTAACATATGAAATATATGCCATATCTTCTATGCCCCTTTATGTTATAGTAAATTTCTATAAAGAAAAATTATTGCACTAATGGAAAGAGGAACATTAACATGTTTACAATATTGTCTACTAAAAATTTTGTAATATAAAATCAACATAGTTTATTTGAGAAATCCAATTTTTTTTGCTAAGCGTATCTCTCTTTATAAATCCATTCCCAAAATATAAATTTCAATATTCATTATTGATAAAATTTCCATGATTCATAAAAAAATAAGATGAGCAAAAACTATTTCCACTATAACATCATATCTCCCATGACAAGATAATCCTTCTTCTCAAAGTATGAATCTACAACTAATATTTGATACAATTGACTGAGAAAATGTATAGAGATATAGTTTATGATTTAATTTTATATTTTGTCTCAAAATTATAATCAACATATTTTTGAAACATAAAAGAAAAAACAATAATGAATATAAGAACAATTAACAATCACATAGGTTGATCGTAAAATAGAGTGCCCCACTTGTGGGACATCCTAATTTTTAAAGGAAATCATCCAAGTTAACTTTGGAATAAGAGAGAAAATTTAACTAAAATTGATTCCCTTTCTTTGGAAGTAGTCCTTGGCCACTAGGTTGGCCTTGCACCACTCTAATTTATTGTTTGTATTGGAATTTTTTTATACAACCACTTGCAACCAATATGATTATTACCTTGAGAAAACTAAATGGATCCCAAGTATCAAAACTATCCAAGGCCATCATCTGGACCCCTACATGGCCTACATCCAAGACTCATTATGCTTTAAAGATAGAGCCTCCCTAAAATATATAGATTCATCATCAATACTTAACAAAAAAGTACAAAACAAAAATATTATGGGATATACCTATAATTGGATTATGTTGTCTTGTTGACCTCTTTAAGGTAGGAGTAAGGGGATTTGCCTATTAATTTTTAATCTCATCTTGCATGTCCTCATATAACTTATCATTTGAACCCTCTTCTTATACTCCATCATTTGATCTGTCTATTTTTCTTCCACACTTGAATCTTCTTACATCATAAAATCAATCTCAAAGTGCACTATTTTTATCCCATCCTTTCCCTTTGATTAATCTATACTTGAAAACAATCCAAAGTATCTCTAGAATAAATTATTTTCTAGGTTAGAGTATTCCAAAGCTTATAATTTTTTACATTCTCACCATAACCTACAAATATGTATTCTTGGGATTTTGGATCAAGTTTAGATTAGTTTTCTTAAGGCACACAAATAAAATCCTTTCAAAAAATGCCCTTGAATGCGAGAAAGAAGTATTATTACCTTCCCACACTTCATAACGAGTTTTTATCAACAAGATCTATGCAAGGTGATCAAATAATCAAATAATAAGAAATAATTCTAGTATTTTCCTAAATATAAATCATTTATATCTATAGAATAACATAAAAATATTATCAACCATTTATTAAGTTTATATGACCCAAATGTTAGTGTTGTAAACATGAAGCATAGAAAAGTAGGTTTACCAATATAGAATGAAGGATAATGAGGTTATGATGGACCTATCTTCCTATTTTAATGAGGAAATGAGATTCTGACAAATAATTGACTAACCACCCTTAGGTGAATCAACTCAATGTGAGAATCTACTGGTTTCCTTATGCTTGAGGACAAGGGTTTTAGCCTGAACACCACTTTTGGGAGAAAAAATAAAAAATAGAGAATCAACCGAATTATGCCAATTCAAACTTGCAACAAAAATTTAAATCTCAATATTGACATAAACAAAAAAATTACTATAGATCTGAGAAGGGCAGAATGATTTTTATTAGTCACCAAAAGTCACTTTTGGGGGGTTGTCAAGGACTCATTCACCCATGGATGAATGGGTCTTTTGTCAAGGTTTTCAATCATCTTTTGGGAGCCTTTGATACCGATCTCTAGCTTTTGGTTTTTCCAAGTTTTAGTGTCGAAAAGTTGGAAATCAAATATGTAGGTGAGATTCCATGATTTGACAACTTTGACAACTTTACCAATCTTGCACTTCAAGAGATCTTCAATCCTTCTTCAACCTAAGATTTTCAACACAAAAAAAAGAGGGAAAATTGTTCATTTTTGGTGAATGGGGGTTTTCGTTGATCAAACCACATTTGGGTAATTAAACCTTGAATTGAAATAAAGCATGAAATAAGGAATGGTGAATGAACAATTCTATGTTGCTACTCAACAAACCCTTGTATAAACTTTTGAATGGAGATTTTCAACTTGCGTGAAATGGCTTCAATGGATGTGGATCTTGATGTTTGAAATAATTCTTTGAATGCTTGATTGAATCTTTGACTTGAATGCTTGGATTAGATCTTGAAACCTACATCACAATGTTAGCTCCAAAAACATGCATGAATGAACATAAATTTGACATGATGATTGAGATCACAAATTCTACAATAGATGCTTGAGAAATATGCTCTTGAATCCTCTTGATAATAATATTTAGTCT